>APFE030979466.1:90953-111119 GCA_000404065.3 Pinus taeda
TATCATTTCTTTAATTTGCATAGTTGCTTTTTGCTTTTAGACATCAAGTTGTTTACCTATTGATGGTTTCTTCTCCATAATTTAATATCTTCATTGAGGACCAAAATATCACTTAGCGCAACTTGGTTTAGTTGCTCAAGAACTCACAATTGCTTGGCTTATTTTTAACTGTTTCTCACATGATATATTCAGTTAAAAGACAAGAGGTTAAGAAGAAGTTAAAGTATTTGTGACTGGTCTTTCTTTTATAGATTTACTTCAGTTTCACATTGCTTAGTTTTTATTTTTAGCTAGTTTTGACATAGATTTCATCTTCATTTTCTTGTAGCAGTAGAGATACTGGGCCAATGTCATTAGTCTTTTATTTGATGCCTTTATTTTCCTTTAAGAGTTGATTTCATTTCAGTTGTTGTTCAAGCTTTCTTGTAGAATACTTTTAAGCTATAAGAAATCATTTAAAGCTCATCACAATCTCACACACTTCAATTGCTTTATTTCATTTCCATCACATCACAGTAGGAGAGATATGCTTGAAAATAAACTTAAAAAAAAGTTAAAAACGACAAAAGCTTAAGAAACAGTTGCCTAAGTACATACAGTACACCTCACTTCATCAGCTTACGAGCCCCGGGTTGACATTTAAAAGTTGCAATTTAGACATCACTAAATTGACCAAACAGGTGGTATGGCGTACTTTGTTGGTGATATATCTAGAATTCCTCAGTGAGTGCGCTGATCATTTCATTTATAAAATGTGTTCCCCGATCACTCATGAGAATTTTGGGACATCCAAACCTTGTTAGTACATTTGCGAACAAAAACTTCTCGGCTATCACAGCCATGCAGTCCTTAACCGGTTTTGCCTCTGCCCATCGGGTCAAATATTCTATCTCAATGATGATATAGCGCACGCCCATTTTCCCTCATGGTTCGATAGGTCCGTCAAAGTTGATTGCCCACTTTTTGAATGGATGTAGCATCATCTGTGGCTGGAGTGGCATTTCATCTCTCTGCGATGGTTTCCCTATCCATTGACATATGTCACAGTCTCGGCAGTATGCTTTCGAATCTTGATGCAAAGTGGACCACCATAATCCTGCGCGAAGGATCTTCTGCACTATGGTACTGCTCGAACTTCGGGACATACCTACGTAATATTTCATCATTTTCCATTTTGTAGAGGTGTCTTGCAATCACGGTGAAGTTTGTTGTTGTTATCAGGAAAATTAGTGTCCATTTAGAGCTGCTAGTCCCACTAAGACGGGTAGCTATCTTAGAAACAAACAAACTAAAGTTACTGGTGTTTTCCTTTATGAGAGATAGATGAGAAAGAAGCAGAGAGTACCAACCTCAGTCTTTTGCTTGGCTCCTTGCTTGTTTCCTCTCTCCTTTGACAGAGCTTCGCCACTCCTTCCTTACTTGTCCGACTTCAAAGAACACCTGTAGAGTCAAAGCATCATAATACCATCAAAGCATAGAGAAATATAACCATAAACAATATAGGATCAAATGTATATTAACCATACAAATGCCTATACCAATACAAGATTTAGAGATATACAAGAATATGGAGGAAAACTCAAATAGCTTTATTGATAGAAGTAGTAGAAGAGAGGATTACAACCCATTGGTCTGACCCAGCGCCATCCTCCCAACATGAAAGCCCTCTTCACCTCATGAAAAGCTTAGATCACCCAACAATACAATGTTGCACAGAGAAACCAATATCACTTCCTTACAAAATACAAAATTCTAGCTTCTGGATCTCTAGGATGAGGGATCCATATATAAATATTTGCAGGTGGGTGAGTCAGCTTCTAGGGTTTTGATTAGTGTCATTTCTCTGATAGTTCTTGGTTCCACTTGGAGATTTCATGATATCTTACTCATCCTTGGGCGAATTCAGAGAGGCAAGTGTCACAAAGGAAGTTTCTGGAAGATTCCATGATCATCCACCTTGCAAACTGTCTCTTCCATTTGTCTACTCTCACCCATCACACCCTTTAGAAGGGCTTTTCAGTATGCATCGCACCCCTCATGTGCATTAGGTGAGATGTGTCGCACCCTGACCATGGAGTAGGTGAGATGGTCCAGTTTTGACCAGTTCTGAGTAGTTTTTCATGGAGAACTTATGGGAGATGATGTAATCAGCTGACCTTGTTCCTTTAGGGTATGAAACAACACTTTTAGGGGCTTAGAAGCCCTTGGTTTATGGACATATGACATTGGGTTTGCAGTGCCCAAATATGTCTATAACAGTTGTGCATATCACCAATCCCTTCTTCTGCTAAACAGAATATCCCTGTGGCACGGTTCCTGTAGTTAAGAAATGGATTATATCCTTAAAATGGTCATCCGCGACATGCACCGCATAAAGTTATGCATCCGAGAGTCCATCCTCTAAATTTATTTGCTCTTCATCGGTCTCAATTCAGGATAGGTGATCGGGGCCTGTGTTTAGACGTCCCGTCTTTACGACGACCTCGAAGTCATATTCCTGGAATAATAGCAACCATATACAAATGTGCCCCCCCAACATAGGCTTATTCACTAGGTATCTTAACGTAGAGTGATCGGTATACATCTTAAAGTGGCCTCCGAGCAGATAGTGGCAAAATTTTTGAAGCCCGTATACCATTGCTAATCCCTCTCGCTCAGTATTGGTGTAATTCTTCTCAGCTTTTGATAACCGGCGACTTGCAAATGCAATCGGATGGTCAAGTCCCTCTTCTCCTGGTTGAGTAAGTACTACCCCTAACGTGATACATGACACGTCAACATGCACATGAAATTCAACGTCCCATTTCGGAAAGACCAAGATAGGGGCGAATGCCATCTTTTCCTTAAGTGTCTCCAAACTTTTGTTTCATTCCTCATTCCAACAATAAGTAGCATCCTTCTTCAGCAACTGTTCCATTGGAGCTATGATCTGGGTGCAACTTTTGATGAACTTCTGATAGTAGCCCGTGTTTCCCAGTGTGCTGCACAGTTGTTTGACATTTTGCGGTGCTTGCAGATTAAGTATGACAACGATCTTTGCCGGATCCACCATCAGGCCTTGCTTATAGATGACATGACCCAGTAGGTTCCTGAATGGGACACAGAATGTACACTTCTTTAGGTTTAGCACAATCTCTTGTCGATGACAAGTATCCAACATTAATCGTAAGCTTTCTATGTGTTTCTTAACCAGTCCGAACACGGTCCAGTCATCAAGATATACCTCTAAGAACTTGTGTATAAATTCCTTGAATGCTGCGACCACTATTCGTGAAAATATCGATGGCGCGTTATTCAGTCCAAAGGGCATCACTATGTACTGAAAGAAACCCCATTCAGTGGCAAACGTTCTTTTACTCCTATCCTTTAGCGAGATCTTGATCTGGTGGTATCCTGAGAACCCATTTGTGAAGGAGTAGGCTCTCTGCCCCCGCCACATTTTCCAGTACCTCGTCTATAAACAGAGTTGGAAATGGATCATTAACACAGACATAATTGATCTTCCTAAGATCCACATAGATGCGAATTCCACCCTTCTGTTTCTTCTCCTGCACAACCATTGGACTTACCCAGTCAGACTCCTTGATTGGTTCAATGATTCCTACTACCAGCATCTTGTCCAGTTCTTTGCGGACCTTTGCTTTATATTTTGGGTTCAATCTGTAGGGTCGCTGCTTAACTGGTTTCGCATCTGGCTTCAACGTTATCTTCATCATTCCTAGGTCTCCTAGGATCCCTTTTAGCTTCATGATTTTTGTTAGGAATAAATCTTGATATTCATGAAGCAATTCGACGACCTTCTCCACTGTGGCATCATCCCAATAGTCCCCAAGCATTGCATACTTCGACTCCTCTTCTATTATGATATATACTTGTCTCATTTTCAATGGTGTTGTGATATCTGGATCTTTGATTTTGGGTCTACTCACCTCATGGCTCCCCTCTGATTTTGGAATATTGACATTTCACGGATTGTCCTCATCCTCTTCTACGTGGACATTATAGCATTCGAGAACCTAGCTCAGCTGTTGCGACCAGTCAGGCTGCATAGTTTCTTTTGGGTCCAGTGGCGTCTTGAAAATGGTGGCCTTTACCAACTGTAATGTGTTGTCCATGGGATCCATCCATTGATCTTCAAAGAGGAATGTCGACAAAAACCCTTCGCACAAGATATCCCACCCGCCTGTGTCATATCAGAGCTCCGCTTCAGCATACTAGTTTCTGGGAATGATGTCTAGGGTATGATAAAATAAGTGCACCCATTCTGGTTGAGGTTCCTCTCCGTAGGCTTTGATCCATATGGTAAGGTGCATGTGCGGGTCATTACGTCCATCGTATTTCTCCATTATACGTAGTTCCGGCTTCCCAAATCTGATCTTCATCATGCACCTGCAGCCACACCATGCCAATCTTCAAAAGTCCCTTCATGTGTGCCCCACCATCACGCAGGTGTCACGCTCAACACCCATCTCAGCGCATCAAACCGTTGGTGCTCTAGTACCACAATTTCAAATTTGGTTAGGAATTCATCTATTATTGTCAGCCCATCATATGTTGTTTATTCGTGATCCTGGGCCGTTACACAGTACAAAGATTTAGTCACCATATTGCAGTGTAGGGTAGTCACTCCATTCAACCTATTATGCCACCACTCGTCTTCTTCATCTGAATTAGTGGTGCAAGATTCTACATAGCCCCGTGTTATTCTTCTATCCTCTATTGTCTTGACCCATTCTTGCCTTTGTGCAGCCATTCTGTAGATACCGTTTGATTCGTAGTCTCTCTCTTTGTTGTGCACAGGGTCAATATATCGTGGTGCTTCAGCTGGATCTAACGGAATGACTATGCGAAGTGATTTTGTTTCAAATATCATTATCTGCTTCTTTAAATTAATAACCCCATTCAAGTCAGTGGCCCAGTCTATTCCTAACAATGCAGGATAAGGTGTACTTTCGTCCATGATTTCAATTACTTCAAAGTCCATCCAAGTACTTGCGCCCTCAATGTCTACCATAATTCCTTGCAGCCTCCCCATGGGCAGGACCTTCTGCTGGTTTGCCATCCTGTTGTGGTGACTTTGCCTTTGCAAAAATTTCTTCTTTTAACTACTTTCCTCATTCCTCAAAATCATCACCCTTCATAATTTGACTTTTCAACATTGCATGAGTGAAGGAGTAAGATGCAATTAACTAGTTGAAGGCAGTTGAGACTGCTGACTCATCCTTAGCTTATAAAACCTCATCTATCATGCATTGACAACAAATTTCTAACTATAATATGCTCAAGAGAAGAGGTCAAGAACATTGCATACCCATACCTACCTGATGCTTGTCAGAGAGACATGCATGTTGTTGTTGAGTTGATGTTGTTGTGCTTCTCATGACTCAGGTACATCTTCTTGACTTCCTTTTTCATTTTTTTTTAATCTTATTTTGCTGATGGGTTGTCTTTTTGTTGATGTGCAGGTGATGGCTTCCTCTGTTGCTACTGAGCTCTAGAGGAGTTTCATTGTGCATGTAGTTATGATTCTCCTCTTTCAATCATGGTGCTGAAGGTTAGGCCTGGAGCCTTCTGTTACTTCTAAATAGGTTGTTGTAGCTGCCCCATTTTTCTTTTTTAATGTTTGTGTCCTTTCTCTGTTGGAGGGTAAATAGGTATTCGAATGAGTGGAAGGTGTGGCCATAGAGTGACATGGTCATGATGGGTGTTGGTTGAGATGTGGTGAATTAAATGTCCTTTTTCACTATCCCAAAATAGGCCTACATCATAATCTTTCCATCGAGCTCCCTTTCTTGTAGATTTTCAGAACTTCCTATAGTACTACAAGAAACTCCTATAGTAATTCAGGACACCCTCTTGTAGCAGCTTTTTTTGTCTATATCTCCCAAACGGTAGAATGTATTGAATTGAAACTTTCTGAGCATGTTTCCATCATCATCATGCACCTCCCCATAAAACAAATTTGGTCAATGGATGCACGGATCTTGAGAAAATTGAAAAACGACTGAAGGTGATGGAGGTCGATTTCTTAGAAACCGTGCACTAGAATTTTCTGAAATTTCTTGGGAATGTTACCATCATCCATATGCATCTCCCCATGAAACAAGTTTTTAAATGGATGCACGGATATCAAGAAAATGCGAAAATGGTTGTAAGTGATGGAGGCTAATTTCCCGAAAACTGTGAACTCAAATTTACTGAAATTGCTTGAGCATGTGACCATGATCCATATGCATCTCCCCCTAAGATAGATTGGCAAATGGATGCATGGTTTTCAAGTTATGGCAAATTTTTTTTTATGTTGTATGTATTTTTGTTTCCTGTAGTAAAACAGAGCCTTCCTATAGTATTTTGGGACAACAAGGAAAATGAGTGATAGAAGCTTGGGAATGATGAATCGATGGTGGAAATAGATGAGGGTGATGGATTGGCATGGCCTTGGTCTTGTTGGAGCATTTGAGAAAAGGAGGAGAAAGTCAAAATTTGACTTCTTTTGACTAGGTTTGACCTATTTTTTATTTTCTTTGGTGCCAAATTGTTTTTATTCCTTGTAGATGTTGGAGAGAACCTACATTCATCAAAGAGATACATGGAGAAAGGACATTTTTTTTATTTGTTTTTCTAGGCCTACTAACCACCTCAAGGAGGTTTTCAACTAGTAGGTCTTCCTAGGTGCCTCAAATGAGGTTTTAACCTAGGATCTTTTCTTTTTTCTCTTTTTTTTTCCAACCCATTGATCACCTCATGGAGGTTTTCAATCAATGAGCCAATCTCAGTCACCTGAAAGGAGGTTTTCACCTGACATTGTGCTTTTTTGTATCTTATTTTTCATTTTTTTCCTACCTTACCCTACTTGAAAAACAAAATTACTTTCAAGTATATGAATACTTCCAATGCAGCCATGTGCACATCAAGATGACAAAAAAACTGATGTGCAGGCTTGAAATGTATGCTTTGACATCTACCTGAATTAGAGTGATCAAATTCTTTGGCTTTGATGACATCAAGCGCAATTGAAGAACAGAGTGTTGCTACAACTTAGTGACTGTCTGGAACCAAACCTCAATATAACTTTCATGCCCTTGATTTGATTTCTTATCTGGATCATTCTTCACGTCTTCTTCTACCATGACCTTCAAATATTCCTATTTTTGTTGAATACATGGAGGATTTGATGGTAACCATGAGGGAGATTTCTCAATCTCTGATTTTGATGTCTACTCTTCATCAAGCGTATCCCATGATTCTTTCATCTTCTCATTCGAAACTTCTTCTTCCTGATGTGGTCCTTCAATGATATTAATATAATCTCTTTTTTGAAATACTCTTCTTGAGCTATGGTGAATACCGTTGATCTCAAAAGGAGATGTTTGGAAGTGTTGTATCTCAGCATTTTAAGTGGGTTGAGCTACTTCAATGTGTGGGTTTGGAAATGGTGGTACAAGTAGTTAAGTGGGAGTGTATATTTGAGATGGATGTGGTTTGGGTTGTGCTTGTGGTGGAGGTGAATGGTAAGGATAATGTTAGGTCCGTATACTACTAGTGTAACCCCTTATTGTTATTAGTACAACCCCCTTATTATACTATTGTGCCCATGTAGTCCCCATATTGTTATTATTGTGCCCCATAGAAGCTCACTATTGTTATTATTGTGCCCTTACATTATTATTGTTATGTCGGCTCTGATTATATTATGACCCCTTAGACTCCTATATATAGAAAGGAGGTCTTGTCATTTGTGTCATCGAAGAATTGTTCATTTATGTAATGTAAAGGAGGTTTCCATCTTGAAAAGGATTATTTCTAAGGCTTTGATCTATCTTTTCTATCTTTTAGTGAGCTGTTTTCATAACATTTGGTATTAGAGCTTTGGATTCTAGGGTTTCACTGCTCCAAATAGGTCATCATGGTATTTTCACTATAACTTTTTTCTGTGACATTTCAGAAGCAACTAAAAAAAACCCATTTGAGAAGAAATCTTGCTGAACCTTGTGTGCAAATTTAATCGCTTGTCTCGCTATATTTGTAGAGATATGATCTGAGGAAGTTAGGTTTTTTGCAAGCTCTAAAAGTTTATCTAAAATAGGTCATCGTGGTATTTTCGCTATAAACTTTTTTCTACGAAGTCTCAGAAGCTAAAGAAAAAACCCATTTGAGAAGAAATCGTTCTAAATCTCGAGTCTAAATTTCAGATATTGTCTCGCTATATTTTTGGATATATGATCTAAGGAAGTTAGGGTTTTTGTAGACTCCCGAATTACATCCTAAACAGGTGACCTTGGGAAAATGATCATGAATTTCTCTCTGAGCAACAAATTGAAATTTTGTAACAAGTTACAGAAAGAGGATGGACTATAGTTTTCCGTGCATAGTTTTTAGATCTGAAGGTCGAAACAGTGACATGTGGCATGTCATACAAGTTTGCTCTACTGAAACATTATATAATCAGGTCATATTAGGAGATTGGGAATAACTCTTTCTTGGAGAATAAAATTCTGATCAGACTTGTGGGGTTAGAAAGAGGACTCAGAGGGCTACTATAGGAGACAATTTTAGAACTTTGAGATCTAAAAGTATAGAGTTACAATCATTTCAAGATCGATCTCCTGAAATCAAGAAAAGGCAATATGAGGAAGTTTGATGGAAATGATCCAGTAAATTGGATACTATAGATGGAGCAATATTTTGATCTAGATGGTGTACCACTATTACAAAAGGCATGTAATTCATCTTCATATTTAGAACCGGATCAATTTTTATGGTATAAAGGGATTTGTTCTCGTAAACAACTGGTTACGTGGTCAATTTTCATGGAGGAAATGATATCACATTATGAACATACAAAGAGAAACACCTTCTTTAGAGCAACACCACAAAAATTGGAAGAAAAAAGAGAAAAAGGGCTTTGTTACAATTGTGATAACAAATACATTAAAGGTCATAAGTGTGTTGAGAATAAATTATTTTACATTGATTGTGGAGACGAGGAAGAAAAGGATCAAGAAACATCAAAAGAAGAGTATATACACCAGGAACAAACCCCAGAGAAAGAAGAGATGAATTTGAACATATCTTGTAATGCATTGGATGGAATTACCACCTCCTCAAACTATTAATATAGAAGGACATATCAAGAAGAAAAATGTTCAAGAATTAAAGATCGTATTGAGTCTCAAGAAATCAATCTGACCATAACTTGTAATGCATTGGAAGAAATTACCACTCCTCAAATTATCAAGATATAAGAACATATCAAGAAGAAAAAGGTAACAGTGTTGATTGATTCGAGCAGTACCCATAATTTTATTGATTGTAAGATAGCCAAGGAATTGAATTGCTTCCTATATCCAGCACTAGAGTGTCAGGTGATGGTTGCAAGTGGAGGAACCATAAATTTCTCTAGAAAGTGCTATAATATCAAGTTGTCCATGGGAGAATATGTATGGAATAGCCCAATGCTTTCCATTCCAATGGGTGGTGCTGATGTTTTACTAGGAA
The DNA here is from genome assembly GCA_000404065.3 of Pinus taeda. Classification (NCBI taxonomy): domain Eukaryota; kingdom Viridiplantae; phylum Streptophyta; class Pinopsida; order Pinales; family Pinaceae; genus Pinus; species Pinus taeda. The sequence continues at coordinate 100,452 of APFE030979466.1, forward strand.
TCCAATGGCTACAATCTTTGGATATGATAGCTTTTAATTTTCAAGAACTTTTCTTGAAATTCTTTTTGGAAGGAAAGGAAGTTGAATTGAGGGGTATTGAAGGAAAACCTGGAAAGATAATCAACTCTAACAACATGAAAAATCTTCTAAATAAAGGACAATGAGGTGTAATTTCACAATTATGTTCACTAGAGAATCCCACATCGAAATCATGTATTTCTCTAGATCTCCAAAACATTTTAGACAAACATTCCAAGGTATTTGAGACTCCCAAAGGCCTCCCACCTATTCATGATCATGATCATGCTATTCATTTGATTCCATGAAGTGTTCCTCCAAACATTAGGCCTTACATATATCCATATGCCCAAAGCAGTGGGAATTCATTCAAAAGTTGTAGAAGCTCCTAGTTCAAACAGTATTGTGAGAAATTGACAAGGAAGGAAAAATCATATTGGAACTTAAGCAGTCATAGAATTGAGAAATTGAAAGCTATGAAATAGATCAATTTCAGAGTATCTCATCAAGTGGAAGAACTTACCTGCTGAAGATTCCACATGAGAGGACAAGAATTTATATAGAAGCATCAAGAACTACTCAAACGATGAGGACAATACTTTTTGAAGGAGAGGGACATGTTAGGTCCCTATACTACTAGTGTAACCCCTTATTATTATTAGTACAACCCCTTATTATATTTTTGTGCCCATGTAATCCCCATATTATTATTATTGTGCCCCATAGAAGCTCACTATTGTTATTATTGTGCCCTTACATTATTATTTTTATGTCGGCTCTGATTATATTATGACCCTTAGACTACTATATATAGAAAGGAGGTCTTGTTATTTGTATCATCCAAAAATTGTTCATTTATGTAATGTAAAGTAGGTTTCCCCCTTGAAGAGGCTTATTTCTAAGGCGTTGATCTATCTTTTCTTTCTTTTTATGAGCTGGTTTCATAACAGATAACATGGAGTTGGGTATGGAGGGTATTGTGGATGGCTCCCATAAGTTCCTTGTCAACCTTGTTGCCAAGATTAGTTTTGGGGTTGAGATGGCCAACATTTCCAAGTATAGGGTGTGTTCCAATTACTTTGATGTGTATATGCATAACCTTGAAATTGTGAATTGGGCTCTTGCATCATACTAGGTTGAATAAGCTGACATGGTCCTCTTAGAGCTACATAACATAGCTGCATTGGCAATTGTCTTCATCCATTGTCCTCTTGGTGAACTTCCTTCAACCTTGGTAATGAGGAGCAACATTTAACATCATGTGATTCTGCATGGACAACACAAATATCAACATCTTCTTTTTCCTCATTTTGTGTTCTTAACATTTTTACTTGTTCACTTAGATTGCTAAGAATTTTTGTTTTAAAGTTATCAAGCAAATTTCGAAGTTTATCTTGACTTACCGATCTTGATGTTGATCTACTTACTCTTGCCCTTCCTCTTTATATGTGTTTGCATGTTTCACAAATTTCTTCAAATTATAATTGGTATGCATCACCTCTATTCATGAGATCAAGGAGATTAATCCATTCATCCCTAATTGTTCTATGTAAGAGGGATTTTAGTGTGTCGGATCCTAAGTGATGTAGTTTTTCCCTCTTAACATTATACATGAACCTTTCTATTAGATCCTCTAGACTCTAATCTTCTTTTTGACTCATTCTAAAGATTTGTTCTTTCAGATCACGATCTTTATATTTTTCTAGAAATATATTTCGCATATCATTCCATGATCTTATTGAATTAGTCCCTAAACTCATGAACCATTTAAGAGCTCTATCCTTCAATGTTGCTGGAAAAAATCTCATTTTTTGAGTGTTTAACAAGTAACCATAAGGTCTACAATTAATTTGAAATTCAAAGAGAAATGTTTCTTGATCCTCTGACCTTAGACGATGAAATTTTGGAAGAAAATATGGAGGGGTGTTCTTCATGTGCACACTACCATCAGTATCTTGAATGGGAAATCCAAGAGGATCTTCCTCAATGTCATCATCTACATCCACTTCTTCTACATTCTTTGCCATCTTCTTCTTATACCTGCAGAAGATAATGGTGATATGGCTCTTACTGCACCACGTGAACAAATGGGGGGGTGGGTTGGTGTTGGAGATTTTTTATTTTTATGATTGAATGAAAACTATAATGCAATGTATTTTTCTACTTTTGAAATTAAATATTTCTAATGAAATCTTTTTTTTCTTACAAATTAAAAAGAAATGAATCAACTAGGGAAGAAAACAATGCATACTTTGACACCTCCCAAAAAATGGCACCAAAAAGTGATGAGCCTCGGTATTGCAACAAGAATGTTGCAACTCCCAAGGCTACCAACTTTAATTATCAACTCGGGGTTCATACAAACTTAAGAGGTATCGACACTATATGTGCAGCATACAGTGTGTCCTTCCTTTTGCTCTCATGAGAGAAAACAAATGATGCCTATTTGTAGGAATGAAAGGCTGAATTTAAAAATGCTTGTAAAGTAACATGAAATCCTCTATCTACTTATTAACATACTTTTCTTGCAAAAGAACCCTATTTTAATGCTATTCGTCACATGTGATATTTTAACTAATCTAAGCATGAAATCTAATCTAGAAAGTACTAATTGTTGTGTGCATGTGTAAATACAAAAGAACTCATTTTTTTTTAATCTTTTTGCTTTATAAATGCAAATGCTAATATTTCCTTGTGTTGGGTTGTGTTATATTCCTTCCACAACTAGCCTCCCTAGTTAACCGGGGGGTTAGAGGGGGGGCAAAGCCCCCCATTCATTGTGCCGACTATGCAGCGGGGTAGTCACAGGGGGGGTTTGAGGGGGGCGGTTAGCCCCACTCTATGGGGTCCAGGGTAGCGCCTTGGAGAAAATTTTTTTGGACCCTATATTAGGTTGGGCGAACCTACCTATGGTTTTGGACGCGATGGTTTTTCGGTCCATGGTATTGGATTCTTTGGTATGTATAAATATTTATTGTAACATTGAAAGGAACATAATGAAAAATTGCACTGGTAGTCCCGGTTTTGGGGTCCAGGGAAAAATCTCTATGTATATGTGTTTTATGTTATGCTATTGCATTGTTTATTTTCTGTGTTTTAGAATTTGTATGCAGGTAATTTCTGTATGGGGTTAAAACCTAAATTTGGTATCAGAGCTATTTTGGCTTCAAGGGGACGCCTTTGTTGCTGAGGGGTTTCTCTCGGGCCTGTGGTAGACCCTGTTTAGTGGGAGATCTATAGGATCGATTCTGGTGGTGAAAGAAGATGGCGAGTAGTGGAAAGACAAAGATCGAGAAATTTAATGGTCAATGTTTTGAGTTGTGGAAACTCAAGATGGAGGATCTATTGGTGGATAAAGATGAGTGGATTGTGGTAGATCTGGGTACTAAACCAACGAGAGTGTCCAATGAAGAATGGAAGATGTTGGATCGGAAGGCAAAGAGCATAATACGATTGTGTGTCTTAGATTCAATATTTTTGAATGTATCAGGGGAAACTATGGCTAAGGCTTTGTGGGATAAGTTAGGGACTTTGAATCAATCTAAGTCTTTGGTGAATAAACTGTTCCTATGGAAAAAGTTGTATAACCTGTGGATGAAAGATGGAAACTTGGTGACAGAGCACCTAAATGCATTTAATATTGTGGTAAGTTAGTTATTATGTATTGATATTAAAATTTGATATGAAGATAAGTGCATCAATTTGTTGTGTTCTCTACTAGATTCATGGGATATTCTAGTTATTGCAATAGGTAGCAATGCAACTGCCTTACAGTTTGGTGAAATAGGCTCATCCTTGTTGATGAGGAGATGAGATGGAAAAATATGGATAGCTAGAATGGTGATGCCTTGTTTGTACGCAGACAATCCCAGAATGGAACCAAAAATAAGTCATAGAGTGGGAGATCTAAATCTCTAGGAAAACCTAAAAAGGTGGTTTGTTAGAAATGTGGAAAGGAAGGGCACTATAAAAGGGACTGTAAATCTAAAGCTCTTGACAAAGGAAAGGGATCTGATGATGCTCCTTCTGCAAAGGCAAAAACCACTTTCGATGAAGGTGGGAATGTCTACTTGGCTTCTTCAAGTACACATGTAGATCATGAGGCATGGTTGATTGACTTAGGTGAATCCTTTCACTTCACTCCCCATAGAGAGTGGTTCTACGAATATGAGAAATACGATGGTGGTGATGTATTCTTAGGGGATGATAGGAAGGCTAGAATCATTGGTTGCAGAAAAGTAAAGTTGAATTTGCAAGGTGGAAGGGTAAGGACACTTCCAAGTGTTCTACATATTCCTTCATTGGCCAAAAATCTGATTTCTAGAAGCAAGCTAGAAGATGTAGGTGTAAAAACAGTGTTCAAGAATGATACCTGCAAGATGGTTTGGGGAGCACTGGTATTGATGAGGGGAGTTCAGATTGGAACTTTGTACAAGATGCAACGTAGCACTATTGTTGATGGGTGCAATAATTCTGTGGTTCCTGAAAGTAGAGCAGAAAATCTAGTAGTCTATGGAAAGAAGACCATGCTGTGGCATCAAAGGCTTGGACATATTGGAGAGAAGGGCCTTCAAATACTTCATGGTAAAGGTATGGTAGAAGGTATGAGTAATATCTCTTTGGATTTTTACTTCTCTGAAAATTGTATATATGGGAAGCAGAATCAGGTGAGTTTCCCCTCTGGTGGTAAGAGGGCAAAATAGATATTAGAACTTATGCATAGTGATGTGTTTGGACCTGTGAAGGTTCCATCACTGGGTAAGTCTGTATACTATGTATCATTTATAGATGACTTCTCAAGGAATACATGGATATATTTCCTTAAGAAGAAATCTGAAGTCTTTGATAGGTTTAAATAATTTAAGACTCTCGTGGAAAACCAAATAGAGAAGAAGATAAAGGTGTTAAGGACAGATAACGGTGGAGATTTTTGCAGTAAGGAATTTGAATAATTATGTAAGAAGTGTGGTATAGCATGATAAAAGACTACTCCATACACACCTAAGAAAAATGGAGCTGTAGAAAGAATGAACACGACGTTGATGGAAAGGGCAAGAAGCATGCATAGTGGTGCCGGGTTAGGACAGGAATTCTTAGCAGAGGCAGTCGAGATAGCATGATACCTAGTCAATAGATCACCTTCATTAGCGTTGGAGGATAAGACTCCATAAGGGGTATGGACTGGTAAGAAACCCTCTCTTTCACAACTGAGGGTATTTGGACGTGATGCATATGTACATGTTCCAAAGCAGAAAAGAACCAAGTTCGATAGTAAATCTAAAAAGTGCATCTTTATTCGGTATAAGGATGGTTTAAAGGGTTATAAGCTTTGGAACCCAGTAACAAGGAAGGTTGTGTATAGCTGAGATATGGTGTTCAAAGAGGTGAAAGATGTTATTAAACATGAATTCCAACCAAATGAACCTGAAAGGACAGAGTTTGAACTTAAGGAGGAAGAATCAAACTCTACAGCAGAGGAGGAATCAGAAGATGAAGAGCCACAAACTCCGGGTGTGAGAAGATCAGTTCAAGAAAGAAGGCAGTCAAAAAGGTATAGTCCATCTTCTTTCTATTCAAATTTTTCTTTATCTGTTACTGATGATGATCTCAGGACTGTGAAGGAAGCAGTAGATCCAGAGGATGGAAAACATTGGAAAGAAGCCATGGTTGATGAAATGGCATCTTTGCACAAAATGAGGCTTGGGATCTAGTGGAGTTGTCGGGTGGAAGGAAACCCATTGAAAGAACATGGGTGTTCAATAAGAAGACAAATGTAGAAGGAAAGGTGGAGAAATACAAAGCTCGGTTAGTAGCAAAAGGTTATTCCTACGTGCCAGGAATTGATTTTGGTGATATTTTTTCTCATGTTGCCAAGGTAGTTTTTATTAGATTACTTTTATCTGTAGTTGTTGCTTTTGATTTTGAGGTAGAACAGATGAATGTGAAGACAACATTTCTTCATGGGGATCTGGAAGAAGAGACCTACATGAAGCAACCTGAAGGTTTTGCGGTGAAGGGTAAGAAAGAACTGGTATGCAAGTTAAAGAAGTCTCTGTATGGGTTAAAACAATCACCAAGGATGTGGTATCAGAAATTTGATACATTTATACAGGGACTTGGATTCACCAGAAGCAAAGAAGATCATTGTGTGTATTTTAAATTAATTGGTGATCTTGTTATTTATCTGATCTTGTATGTGGATGATATGTTGCTGGTTGGAAATGACAAAGAAATTATCTAGGATTTGAAAACCCAATTTTCCTCCAAATTCAACATGAAATATTTGGGTGCTGCAAACTATATTTGGGCATGGAAATTAAAAGAGATCTTGCAAAGAGGAAGCTCTGTTTAAACCAAAAGAAGTATGTCAAGACAATACTGCAGAGGTTTAACATGCAGGATAGTAAACCAGTGAAGGTTCCTATTACTGTAAGTGTAAAGTTATCTGTCGAATAGTGTCCCAAGACACAAGAAGAGGAAGAGAACATGTCCCATGTTCCATATGCAAGTGCAGTCAGTAGCCTGATGTATGAAATGGTCTGTACTAGACCAAAAATTGCACATGCAGTGGGAGTATTGAGAAGGTTTATGTCAAAACTAGGGAAGGAGCATTGGACAACAGTGAAGCAGTTTTCAGGTATTTGTGTGGCACTAATGATTATGGTTTGTGCTACCAAGGAAGACCAGGATTGGATAGAGTGTTAGATATTCATGGCTTTGTTGATGTAGACTAGGCTAGAGATTTGGATCATAGAAGATCTACAAGTGGGTATATATTTAACCCATTTGGAGGTGCAGTTAGTTGGATGAGTAAGAAAGAATTTGTAGTGGCACTATCAACTATAGAGGCAGAATACATGGGAGCCACTCATGCAAGCAAGGAAGCAGTTTGGTTGCAGAGATTGTGTTCAGTATGGGGTTAGTATAGGAAGCCATAAGGATGACTGTGAAAACCAAATTGAAATTTTCTTGGAGAAAACCTGCTTATCATTCAAAGACAAAGCACATTGATGTTTAGTGTTACACAGTAATTTGTCACTGCCTTCACTCCCAGTCCATCTACTGTGTCATGTGTCCAAGTCCAACATGCTCATCCCGAACAAATGCTCTCTCATGCTGCCAATTGACCCACTTTTCCTAAGTTATCTGCCTCATCGTGACTATGGACTTAATATACATGCTGAAGAGCACTCATAAACAGTCCAGCCGCGATGCTAGTGTGGAAGTACATCTGATTCCCATGATGGTCTAAATTAATGCTCTAGTGCGAGATTACTTGTGATATTTAGCGATGATCTGACTGGCTACACCGCTCAATAGCGATGTTAGTGCTAAAGCTGAGTTATGTACTCGCAATGATCCATATTGGTTGAATTTGTTCCAACAATCGGCCTTCTCGATGACTCCAGACCTAGTTATTGGCATAGTTTATGTCGTCCTTCCTTCCCTGATGTGGAAGTTCCGTCAATTGTGCTACCTTCCTTGGTGATAAGCTCTCTCTTACACCTTTCATGGAGACTCCTTCTCCTATTTAAACACTCACCTTTGCTATGATCAACTAGTTGGTAAATTCTTGAGTTGAGCAGTGTTGTTAGTGCTTTTGGTAGATAGCTGGTGTGGGTATGACTAGTGTGAGAGTGTTGATAGCTTCTGGAAGGTTGTGAAGTGCCCTTGAGTTTATGTAAAACTTATGAGTGAGAGAGAGACCTTTGTATGTTGGGAGATCCATCTTGAAAGAGTGAATGCTTGAAGAACATGCTGGCTGGATTCCTCTGAGAAGGCTTGTGACATCAAGGCTTTGGTTGTAAGCTTGCTCTTATTCCATTATTAATGCAATCAATGATGTTTTCCTATGTCTTGTATGTAATGTACTTGATAGCTCATGACTTCTTGACTTTGTGAGTAAATAGATCATTGTTGTTTTCCGGTTACGTTCTTTATTGTATTTCTTTTGCATTGTTTCAGGTTGATCACTCGTTGAGGAGAAGGAAGAGAAAGCTAGAGCAGCGTAATGGAACTCCATCAACCACCAGTTGAGGTAGGCCTCCAACTATGACTGTTTAAGGAAAGCTATTGTTGATTTGTCCTTGTTTGTGACTAGACCCACTCTAGGGCTAGAGGGGTTGCCTCTGTCCACAGAGGGAACACTTTCCTGCATCACAAATTGGCGACTCCGCTGGGGAGTATATCCTATGTTCTTCTCTTTGCTCTTGTTTTGATTTTGATTTGGTCTCTCTTTGTTTTTGGCGTTTATTTAGTAGTCTTCTGGGTCACCTGGATTGATCTGGGAGGTCCTTCTATTATCTATTAGATTTGCTAGTTTTCATTTGGGAGTTTTTGGCTCCTTTGCCATTGTTTTTTGCATCATCGTGGAACATAGTTTAACAGTTGTGCTGACATCACGATCATGCTTTTGTAAAATCTTATGCATCGTTGAATAACATCACACAGTCGCGACGATCATGGAAATCAGATCATCGCGTGAAAGTCATGTACTTCCATGCTGACAGCGCCCTGTTGCTACAGCTAGCTACTTATCAGCGCTAGTTGCTAGTGTTGTCCCCATGACGACACCTATAGAATTGATTTTCTCAATTCTGCCTCCTGAGTTTGCCAGCCCTCTTGATCCCTTGTCTTTTTGCTTGCTCAGTCATTTATTTTTCATTGTTTATGGTTAAGGCTCTCTTTCTTTGGCTTCGTTGAATGAATCTTGCATCTCTGTCTGTGTAACCTAGTTCATTATTTCAAGTTCCTTGAATCAATTGTCTTGGTTACTGGTTTCTTAAGATTCGTTTACAACTCTCCTGTTGGTTTGATTGAGCCTTCCTCATTCTTTGTTTCTGGTTGATTTTTAGTGACAATTATTGAACCTGTCTTTGGTATTGATTCGGTTTCTTCTCACTACCGAACATAGATCACGATTGTTTGGATCAACCGGTTCTTTCACACTTGCTTGTTTCTTTCTTTGAGTTTAAAAACATAAAAAAAATCAAAATTTTGCATCCATTTAGTGTGCGAAAGTGAAAGTGAATTTTCATTTCAAGGTTTCATATTGAAAAGTGAATGATTAAATCTCTCATTAGTAGTACCCATGCACTGTAGGAATTGATGTCTGTATGCATTGTGTGATTGCATTTGTTCAACTTGGTTTTCTTGGTTTGGGAATGATCTCTCTACCCTCCCATAGGTAGGTGTTCATTGAAGAAAAAATATTTCATTCATTTTAGCTACATCCTAGGTTCTGTTGTATACATACAGTAGGCCTGAAAACTCAAACATAATTCAAGATCAACCTTAAAACAAAATGAATAAATCTAACAACGCATTGGAACATAATGCTCATCATTTAGAGGTCTAGGCCAGAGATGTGCTCTGGCGTCATTAAACCTAGTCACTATTGTTCTCACTAAAGGTTGGGTGATTCCTCCTTCTGTGACTCAATAGCGGTCTAGTATGGAATTGTGCTCCCACGTACCGTCGATTATATATTGGGAGACCCCACTAGGTTATAATCCTATATCCTTAGGAAGCCATGTCTGCCGAATTGCAAATCGTAACGCACCGAACACAGCATTCAGGAAGATTGACTGCCATACGGAAAGTCCTTGGTTTTCATATGACTACCAAGGTGTATATGCAGTTTTACGGATTGTTTGGTAAACCTTTTGCCTAGTTCTCCAGATTAGTCACTTTCATTCCTTTTCAGACTCCTTAAAAGAAAAGGTCCATCTGAGCACTTGTCACTTCAGGCTCATTAAATATTCAAAGGCGATTAGAGTCATCTTTTGGTCCTTTTCTCAAATCTTTAAAATGAAAAGGTCAAGTTTTGTTCCTATGTCTTAAAATTTATTTGGCCACGTTCACATTTACCAGGTTAGATCTTGTTTACGTTTAGTTTGAGTAGGGTTCTTTCTCATTAGTTTTCCTAGGATTTTTGAATTGAATCATCCTGGCGCAATCATCGATCCCATGTCCCGTTCCAAGTGACCAAGGGTCTCCATCCTCTGTCACTCCCGAGGTTCCGGTTGCTAGTGATACTCTCCCTATTATCCTGAGTATCCAACCGCTCAACTCTCGTGCCCCAGAGGACAAGTCTTATGATATTCATTGGAATCCCGTTTGGGAACCTTCTGATGAAGACTTTCCCACTACTCCTCCTAGTGTTTCGGTCTCGATGTATTCCTCCGACATGGATGAGACGACTCCTGTCTCTGGTGAAGAATCCTTTGTGTCAGAAAGTGAAATACCTATTCCTATGGAAACAGTAACTTCACCTTTTCGTGCAACAAGAACCTCACCTTTCCATGTCACTTCCCTTGGTGTCACATTGCCTTTAAGGTATAATTCTTTGGCAGACATCATTGGTTCCAAGTCTCCCTTATCGAGTTCCATATGGTCTCGTACCATCCCTTTGACTTTGGAGTCATTCATACCTTAAATTCACAATGCATCTGTCACATCTGTTCCAACCATGCCAATTGTTTATGTGGCTTCTTCTACCCCTGTTGTCAGTGCCGCCACTGCCTCTTCAGTGGTCACTGTTGCGGAGGTAAATCCCCTCTGCGGACAGAGGTGGATCCCACTAGCCCCACAGGGGTCTAGCAACAATCAATCACGCTGCATGCAAGTTCCTAACTATACAATTTAGAA
>APFE030979466.1:133733-173268 GCA_000404065.3 Pinus taeda
TGTGAAAAAATAGCCGATTTCAAAAAAAAAATCGGTCAAATCGGAGTCCGGATGAAGGAGATATCGCTGATTTAAAAATCAGTGGGGTTGCAGATAATTTTTCAGGGCAGCGAGTTTTCGGCGCAGATTTGGATGTCCTGGTGCAAGATCTGCAAAATATAATTGTAGATCTAGAATCTTTGTGAAAAAACACCTAATTTCAAAAAACAAATCAGTTGAACCGGAGTCTGGATGAGGGAGATATCGCTGATTTAAAATCAGCTCGTTTTTCAGAAATTTTGGGTGACGACGGGAGAGTAGCAGCACAGATCTAAAATTTCAGTGTCTGAATCAGGATTTCTATCACATGGACAGATGCATAATGGTTGTTCCATTTCCAAAAACAGGTTATAATAGAGATTCTGAGCAATATTGACGAAACTGTGACATTTTCAAATTTTCGCCAAGTAAGTGAATTTTTTTTCCAAACCATTCATGGCTTCTAGCAAGACATTTTTTACAGGGAATGATAATGGTCCTACTATTGAAGAATTCATACAGAGAATAAAGCTTACATATGGGACACTTTGGAAGGATTCAGTATGGTTTAATTTCAAAGATGAGGCTGCCAAATGGTGGTTCTCACTTGACAACAAGCAGTTGACCAAACTTTCAGATGTAGAATTTGAATGAGTCCTTTTAGACAAATGGTCTCGGGCTAGGAAAAAGGAGAATGAGACACATAAGGGGTTAATTCCTACTGGTATATCCTTATTACAGATTCATGGATTGCTTCAGAAAGAGAAGATCATTGTTCTATCAATCCTAGTTGTAAACATAATTTTATCAGTGTCAATTTGGCAAAAAAATTGCAAGTCCCAGCAAAACAAATTGAACATACACAGGTTGGTAATGAGGATGTTCAATTATACAAGGATTTGAAGATTTCTATGGATAAATATGTGTTGCATGGTGATTTTTATGCTTCAGAGATGGATAATATGGATGTTGTTTTGGGATATCCTTGGATGGAATCCGTGAGTACTATCAATATTAATGTACAGAAGAAATTCTTGAAGCTCTAGTATAAAAAGAAGAAAATTACATTACAGGATATTTCCTTTAATAAACAGATAGAGTCCAAGGAGGCTGAAGCAGAAGATGTTCCAGGGTCTGACATATCAGATGATGAGCAGTTGATGGTCGACAATCAGACACAAACAGAGGCTGAAGCAGATAAGGTTATAGGTGCTGATACATCAGAGGAGGACTCAATGGTTGAAGTCATATTGGAAAAGAAGACACCACAACAGGCACCTCAGTAGGGTGAATTAAAGAAAAAAGACACCGTGGGTTAAAACTTCAACATATCATCACCCACATCACCCCGCAAGAAAACAACCAACAAATTGGCAACCTATTAGCCACAAGGACAACAACCCCCGTATGACGGATAGCGAGGAGCGAAGATCCACCTACTACACAACACAGAAGAGCTGCCATGGTCAACTTCCATATCAAGCAAGCGAGGCACCAGCGAGATCGAGGGTTCACCTTTCTCTTGGATGGCTAGATGCACGTGCATGGTATCAGTGGACTAGTCTTTTGAGTAGATCTTATTATTTGTGTTCTTCCCATGTTTCGGGGATGAAACATGCTTAGGGGGGTGGAATGTTATATACCTAGGGGGGATAATATGGGGTACCAAGGGAGGCACCCAAGGTAATAATGTAATAATGGGATGGGCCATAGTAACAAATAAGGTGGTTAACCCATATCATGTAAGGGACCACAAGTAGTAATATGGGGTACCTCCCTTGGTACCCCATATTATCCCCCCTAGGTATATAATAGTATTTACCATTTTTATTGCATGGTTAATTGGAGTTTTTGGTTTCTAATTATGTCTTCACATATATTAATTATTTATGTTGAATGGGTTTTACGTTTGACGTGTCTTATGCAGAACTACAAGTCATGGAGTTATGTGATACTTCGTGTGTGCTTGGTCCGTAAAGTCGTCTTTAATGCTCTTTTCCGACTTTAAAGATGAAAAGATAGCCGAGTTGTTCCTTTCGACTCGTTAAACGAAATGAGAGGCGGTTTGCTTTAAGCTCTTTTCCGACCGTGTAAACGAGAAAAGATTGTCGAGCTTTTGTCGTTTCAAGCTCGTTATTGGTCACAAAACAACATGGTTTCCATCGCTTTTCTACTTTTTCGGGCCGAGATCACTGATCACGAAAAATACTCCTTGATCGTAATGGTCAAGCGGTTCTTTCGAGTATCATTTTATACTTTTTCGGGCTCGATAGACACAAATTTACAAAAAATGACCCCCCTGGAGTTTTCTTTTTTGTGACTTTTTCAAACTCTCTAAACATGAAAAAGACTCCGAGTTTTACCTATGTCGGACTCGTTAAACCCTGATGACATTGGACTCATCACCATGACGAGACTCGAGCTTCTCCTCCCTAGGGCTCGTTAAACTATTACTAGGTTGGATTCGACCAAAGGTCAAACTTATATCACAAGCATATGCTATCCCCTTCAAGCTGATTTTCAAAAATAATTGGGGTAATCGCCAACAATGGTGGGGGAAAATTTGGAAATCATCATTAATTGTTTATGGTAGCTAGTCACTCTTGAACATCGACACTTCTGCTTCTTGTCGGGTTGGGATATCCATACATCATCATTTGGCCTTCCACGGGTTTTGGGTTGTCATTTAGCCTCATTCCATTTGATTCATGCTCTTTCCATCTAGCCTCTGATCCTTTGGTACCTGAATGCTGCCACCTTCCGGAGTCGTGTCGCCGACATGTTCAAGAGTATAATCCTTTTGTAGTTTACACCATCGCCTCCTCATCTGATGTCTTGTTTCACCATCTACCATTTGTTCCTTATCTCGTATCGTTGATGGGGGAAACATTATGGCCCCCCTGCGATGGATCGTCTCTTGTTGACATCAGCTCATTATCCAGGAGATTGATCTAGAGATCCCTTTTGGTACCTTGGAGATTGCATGCCTCAATGGCAAGTTCTTCATGCCTGACGATCGACTCACATCATTGGTCGTCGATTGGGTGATTCCACGAGTGTTTGACTTCAACTCATTCTTCACACTTTGTGGATTGTACTGGATGGTACCTTGAGAACCATTGGAATTATTAGTGGTTTCTCTCACGCTTGTTAACGATTTACATCATTGGCCAGTAATCAAGCAATTTTTTCTCATGCTCGACATAAGCACCTCTACTTGCATGTTAGAATTTGTACTATGATCAGTTGGGTTCAAGACCCCGAACTCAGATCACACATGTTCGAGCTACGTGGATTGGTTCATGATTACATGACTCATTGATGGATGACTGCGACCATACCTAAGTCTTCATGGATGGCTGCAACCATACCTTTATTATTATCACGGTCTTATTAGCTGGATGGTTGCGCCCATACCACAGACCTAGTTCATATGTCTTCTAGATGGCTGCGTCCATGCCTAGACTACATGTATTTCACTATCAGAGATGTCAATTGTACTTGCGCCTACAGGTTCTTCTAGATGGTGTTCCAGCTCAGTCAATTTTGTAAAGCATTTCACCCCTCCCACTCTCTCAGGATTTATAATTTAGGGGGCATCTGTTACATAGTAATTTGTCACTGCCTTCACTCCCAGTCCATCTACTATGTCATGTGTCCAAGTCAAACATGATCATCCTGAACAAATGCTCTCTCATGCTGCCAATTGACCCACTTTTCCTAAGTTATCAGCCTCATCACAACTATAGACTTAATATACGAGTTGAAGGGTGCTCATAAACAGTCCAGTTGCGCTGCCAGCGTGGAAGTACATCTAATTCCCATGATGGTCTAAATTCATGCTCCAGCGTGAGGTTACTTGTGATCTTTAGCGATGATCCAACTGGCTACACTGCTCAATAGCGATGTCAGCGCTAAAGCTCAGTTATGTACTCGCGATGATCCAGATTGGGCGAATTTGTTCCAACAGTCGGCCTTCTGGATCACTCCAGACCTGGTTATTGGCATAGTTTATGTCGCCCTTCCTTCCCTAGTGTGGTAGTTCCGTCAATTGTGTTACCTTCCTTGGTGATAAGCTCTCTCTTCCACCTTTCATGGAGACTCCTTTGATTTAAACACTCACCTTTGCTATGATTAGCTACTTGGTAAATTCTTGAGTTGAGCAGTGTTGTTAGTGCTTTTGATAGATAGTTGGTGTGGGTGTGACTAGTGTGAGAGTGTTGATAGCTTGTGGAAGGTTGTGAAGTGCCCTTGAGTTTATGTAAAACTTATGAGTGAGAGAGAAACTTTTCTATTTTGGGAGATCCATCTTCAAAGAGTGAATGCTTGAAGAACATGTTGGCTGGATTCCTCTAAGAAGGCTTGTGACGTCAAGACTTTCGTTGTAAGCTTGCTCTTATTCCATTATTAATGCAATCAATGATGTTTTCCTATGTCTTGTATGTAATGTACTTGATAGCTTATGACTTCTTGACTTTGTGAGTAAATAGATCATTGTTGTTTTCTGATTACGTGCTTTTTTTTATTTCCTTTGCATTGTTTCAAGTTCATCACTCATTGAGGAGAAAGAAGCGAAAGCTGGAGTAGCGTAATGGAACTCCATCGACCATCGGTTGAGGTAGGCCTCCAACTATGATTTTTTAAGGAAAGCTATTGTTGATCTGTCCTTGTTTGTGACTAGACCCACTCTAGGGCTAGAGGGGTTGCCTCTGTCCGCAGAGGGAACACTTTCCTGCATCACATTTAGTATCACTTTGTGAGGGATATGATAGAAGACAAAAAGGTGTTGCTAGTAAAGGTGGACACTTTGAAGAATACTGTAGATGCATTGACAAAATTTGTGAGCTCTGAGAATTTCTCTTGGTGTAGAGAAACAATGGGCATTTTCAGGGTTGGATAAATGACTAAGCTCTCCTGCAGCACCCTATGGAAAGAAAACAACAAGTGGGAGTGTTGGCATTATGATTCAGGTGTTTTCCTTGATGGAAACTCACTCAGAGGTTTGATACAGGTGATGGCAACTCATTCAGATGACAGATCAGAATACAACAGGTCAAGAGGAGGTATACGCAGGTTGACCGTGATGAAAGTGCGTATATACACGGGTTAGGGGAGAAAAAGGCACGTATACATATACACGCAGGTTCACAGAAGGAAAAGCACGTACGTGGTATTTGGTCCATGGTATTTGGTATTGTTCCATGGTATTTGGTTCGAAATGACGACCCTAGGTATTGGGTCCAAGGTATTGTTTCTACATGGTTTTGGACCATGGTATTTAGAAAAGCCTAACCTATATAAGGAGAAGATCATTAGGCAAAAGAAAGATGTAAGGAATAGATGTCTGACGAAGTGGGAATATCTAGTATTGTTGGTTATCGGTTTGTGCTGCTTGGCTCGGGTTGGATATGACAGCGAAGGTATAAGTAATTATCTTTAGATCTGTACGCGGGTTGTCTCAAGTGAAAGCGCATATACACACGGTTTTAATATAGTCAAGTAGTGTATGCATTATGAGATTTGGTTTTTCAGGTTGCTGTTGATTCTAGTGATTGTTGCAGAGTTCTGGGCTCTGGTTTGTGTTCTGTGTTTTGATGACAGAGTTTTAGTGATTCAGTATTGAGTGATTTAGAGATTTAAGATGCAAGTATAAGTTGATGATTGTATTGCAGCATTGACTATTTTGTACTTATGGATCCAGTCTGAAAATTTATGAAACATGGTCCTTAGAAGAAAGAGAAGGTTGTAGCCTTCTGTAGGCCAGTACCTACGTACTAGTATCTTGGCTAGTGCAAGAGCTAAAGGGGGTTGTAGCTCCCTTCCAGGTGAAGCTGGAGAATGAGAGAGGGTTGTAGCTCTCTGCAAGTTGCAGCCTGCATACTGGTAAAGGACTGCACCAGTACATTGTAAAAGAAGTTTCTTATTAAAGGAAGAAAGAGACGAATTGTAGCAGGTGGTTTTCACCCACATTGGGTTTCCACCTTATATCATGGTGTTCATTTATGCTTCTTATGTGTGATGATCTGTATTGTTTTACTACACCTGATTGCTGTTAATAAGGTTAATAATGTTCTAATGCATTTACTGAAGATAAGCTAATTGAATCATAAGATTACTGCATGTATGCTAGTTGCATTTAACACAGTCGCGTATATACGCGGATATACTGAACTGAAGCCGCATATATAAATCTGAGTATGAAAAATGAAAAGTATCTGATTTAATAATACTGATTCACCCCCCCTTCTCAGTATTATTTCCAACAATTGGTATCAGAGCAAGTCCTTTTGAAGAAGCTTGATCGCTTGAAGGAAAAGATCCATTAGAATGGCTAATCCAGAAAGAGAGGCACACATCAGGCCACCAATCTTTGACGGGAGCAAATTTACCCACTGGAAGATAAGAACCATAGCATATCTACAATCGGTTGGAGTAGAAGTTTGGGGAATCATAGAAGGTGGATACAAATTCCCATCAACAATTCCTACAGATGTAGCCGAGAGAAAGCAATATGAGCTCAATGCCAAAGCTGTTACTGTCTTATTGGGAAGTTTGACACAATCAGAATTTATGAAGGTCATGCATTTCAAATCATCTAAGGAAATGTGGGACAAAATCATTATAAGCTACGAAGGAGATGAACAGGTAAAAAGAGCAAAGCTTCAAACTCTTAGAATCCGGTATGAAAATCTTAAGATGCATAGTAATGAAAGCATAGCTAATTACTTCTTGCATATGGATGAGATTGTAAATTGTATGAAGGGATTTGGGTGAAGAATTTAAGGAAGTTGTCTTAGTTGAAAAGGTTTTGAGATCCCTATTTGCTAAATTTGATTCAAAGTGTCTGCCATAGAAGAAAAAGAAGAATCTGCAGAAAATCACCATGTCACAGCTTCACGGAATCTTAACTGCTTTTGAGATGCAAAAAGAGGGACCATCAGAAGCCGCATTCGAAGCATCAGGATACATGTTAAGAGGAAGAAGAGAACTAAATTTTGTCAAGAATCTTGAACGGGGAACGGGACGATTCAAAGGTAAGCTACCTTTCAAATGCTTTTCATGTGGTAGAGTTGGTCACTATGCTGCTAGATGCCCTCATAACAAAGGAAAGATGTCTGAAGAAGGTAATAGAAGCTATTATACCCATGTTGAAAGTAATGCCTCATTCAATGGTTGTGAAGACATTAGAAGTCTCATGGCATATGATAAGAAGAATGCAAAAACTGAAGAAGTTACCAAATTAAACGAACAATTAGAGACAGTAACCAGGGTAAGGGAGAAATTGCAGGATATAGTAAAAGATCAGAGCATAACAATTCAGAGTCTTGAATCAAAGATCTTCTCTCTAAAAGAAGATTTTGAAAAATCAAAGGAGAAGAACAGAGAAGCTCTTGAAGAACAAGAACATGAAGTGATCAAATTAAAGCAACAAGTGGAAGAAGGAAGAAAAGCTGAAGAAGACCTAAGGAAACAGTATCTAGAAAAGGAAGAACAACATCAGGTTGAGGTAAATATCTTATAAGGTAAATTAGAAGAAAAGGTTAAATTGTTGCGATTTCAAGATAGTACTAAGATTTTGGATGACATTCTTGGTAGTCAAAGATCCCCTATTATCAAAATTGGTCTTGGCTTCCATGAATCTGTTGAAGGGGAATCTAGCTCATAAGGTGAAGCAAGAAACTCGAATGAGAAATCTGAAATGCTCAACAAGGAATAGCCAAGGAAAGAAATTCCTCAAAGAAAATCCCTTGCTCCTAACTATGAAAGTGATAGACGATTATTTCCTCCACTAAATAATGTTAAATGTTATGTATGTCATAATCTTGGACATGTTGCAGCCAGATGTAGAAGTAGAATGGTTCATGACCATTACAAAAAATCATCACATCCCAAGTATTTCAAAGGATATTGCTTTGCCTGCAATGCATATGGACACAAAGAAATTGATTGCAATAGAAGGAACATGAAATATGTAAGATGTTATACATGCAACAAACTTGGACATAAAGCAAGGGAATGCAGGAGCAAATTTCAAAATTCAAAACAAGAGGACCATACATCATCACAGTTTCAGAAGACAGAATTAGAGACAGAAAGGTGTGACATAACTCAGTTAGCTGACATAACAGACATGGGATACTAAAAGTGAAGAAATTCAGTATTCCATCTTGCATACACTGATATAATGAAGATAAGTTGCGTATATACACGAGTTACAGGCTGCAGAGTCGCGTATATGGAGAACAGAAGAAAGGGTAGCAGAATAGACCCAGGAAATGGTTCAGTCATGATATGAAATGGTTGGCATAGGCTCAGGGGGAGCATATACTTCAAATAATGCATTGTTGGCATTATGGTTAGAAGTTTTTTGATAAAGTTTATGAAGCTAAATGATACATCTTGCTCAAAAGGAATGGTACTGCAGGTTTGGATGCTGATGCTTATGGTGCAGATCATATATGATGAATGATAGTCATGGTCTTGAATGAATTGCTGGTCTTAGAACTTGCATCTGCTCAGGGGAGCATGGATGGATTGATACAACTTGGCATATACAAAGGGGAGCTCAATCAGAAACTTCAACATGTACTCAGGGGGGAGCATGGATAGCAGAAGGTATACCAAGGAAGAGAATATCTTGGTCTGCCCTTTGCCCTTGATGTCAAAGGGGGAGAGTAACTTGGTGTGGTGGTTGCCATCAAGTCCAAAAGGGGAGGTTGTTGGCATTATGATTCAGGTGTTGTCCTTGATGGCAACTCACTCAGAGGTTTGATACAGGTGATGGAAACTCATTTAGATGATAGATCAGAATGTAGCAGGTCAAGAGCAGGTATACGCAGGTTGACCGTGATGAAAGTGCGTATATATGCGGGTTAGTGGAGAAAAAGGCGCGTATATGTATACATGTAGGGTCACAGAAGGAAAAGCACGTACGTGGTATTTGGTCCATGGTATTTTGGTATTGGTCCATGGTATTTGGTTCGAAATGACGACCCCAGGTATTGGGTCCAAGGTATTGTTTCTACATGGTTTTGGACCATGGTATTGAGAAAAGCCTAACCTATATAAGGAGAATATTATTAGGCAAAAGAAAGATGTAAGGAATAGATGTCTCAAGAAGTGGGAAGATCTAGTCTAGTTGGTTATCGGTTTGTGCTACTTGGCTCGGGTTGGTTATGACATCGAAGGTATAAGTAATTATCTTTAGATCTGTACACGGGTTGTCTCAGGTGAAAGCACGTATACACGCGGTTTTAATATAGTCAAGTAGCGTATGCATCATGAGATTTGGTGTTTCAGGTTGCTATTGATTCTAGTGGTTGTTGCAGAGTTCTGGGCTCTGGTTTGTGTTCCGTGTTTTGATGACAGGGTTTCAGTGATTCAGTATTGAGTGATTTAGAGATTTATGATGCAAGTATAAGTTGATGGTTGTATTGCAGCAATGATTGTTTTGTACTTATGGATCTAGTCTGCAAATTTATGAAATGTGGTCCCTAGAAGAAAGAGAAGGTTGTAGCCTTTTGTAGGCCAGCACCTACGTACTAGTATCTTGGCTAGTGCAAGAGCTAAAGGGGGTTGTAGCTCCCTTCCAGGTGAAGCTGGAGAACGAGAGAGGGTTGTAGCTCTCTGCAGGTTGTAGCCTGCATACTGGTAAAGGACTGCACTAATACATTGTAAGAAAAGTTTCTTATTAAAGGAAGAAAGAGACGAATTGCAGCAGGTGGTTTTCACCCACATTGGGTTTCCACCTTATATCATGGTGTTCATGTATGCTTCTTATGTGTGATGATCTGTATTGTTTTACTACACCTGATTACTGTTAATAAGGTTAATAATGTTCTGATGCATTTACTGAAGATAAGCTAACTGAATCATAAGATTACTGCATGTACGCTAGATGCATTTAACATAGTCACGTATATACGCGGATATGCTGAACTGAAGCCGCATATATAAATCTGAGTATGAAAAATGAAAAGTATCTGATTTAATAATACTGATTCACCCCCCGCCCTTCTCAGTATTATTTCCAAAAGGGAGAATGTTGGGTTGTGTTATATTCTTTCCACGACTAACCTCCCTAGTTAACCAGGGGATTAGAGGGGGGGTGAAACTCCCCCTTCGTTGTGCCAACTGTGCAGAAGAGGGTTCACAGGGGGTTTGAGGGGAGTGGTTAGCCCCCCTCTATGGGGTCCAGGGCAGCACCCCGGGGAAATTTTTTTTTGACCCTATATTATGTTGGGTGAACCTACCTATGGTTGTGGACATGATGGTTTTTCGGTCCATGGTATTTGATGCTTCGGCATGTATAAATATCTATTGTAACATTGAAAGGAAAATATCTGTGTATATGTGTTTTATGTGTTATTCTCTCGCATTGTTTATTTTCTGTGTTTTAGAATTCGTATGCAGGTAATTTCTGTACGGGGTTAAAACCTACACCTTGATCTTTGGCAGGGGAGACAGGTGTGTAGGAACAGGGGTACAATGATTTTGATTGCTTGGAGGTCAAGTAGGCACCTAATCCTAGCTTCAGTGATGGTTTTTCTCAATTTAGGCTCAAAACAAGCTGCTACAGGATTTCCTACGGGGTGTACTAGTTCTCCTACAGGATCCCCTAGTTCTGCAGGATCCCCTGTTTTACTACAGGATGTTACAAATTTACTATATGAAATTATAATTCATCGAATGACCAAGAAAATTAAATCCAAATTGGATGGGACAAATCTTTTTATTTACTAGTATGTCTTAGGTTCCCATTCCAAGTGGAATCGCTCAAAAATACCTCTGCTAACCCATGCTAAAAAATAGGAGAAAATTACTAGTCGAAAATCTAGAAATTCGAGAACTAGTGAGCTAGTAAATCCATAAAATGTCTAACCTAATCAAGTGGAAATAAAATGGGGTGAATTTTTTTATGAACTAGAATGTTCTTTTGATCTAATTCAAGTGTAACCAACTCAATTGAATCTCGTTATCCTTCTCTAAAAAACAGCATAAATTTACCGCTAGTTGCCACAAAAGAGTTCCAGAAATCTAGATTTGGGAATAAGAAGACTAATCCAAGTAGCTCAGTGATTACTATTACCTTCCAAATATTTTCCAAGGATGAAATGGTGCTTTTGATCCTACAAAAGAACTTACGTCAACCATTTAACCCAATCCTACAACAAGAAATCATTAATACTAAATGCAGAAATATAAAGAAATAAAAACAAGAGATGCATGTGAATAAGAAGTGAAAAGAAGGAATGAAAATGATACAAAAGGGCTCTGGGACTCCTGGGATGTCCAAGCCCAAGGAAACTCAGAGACCTATGGAGGAGAACAATATTTAAAAGATGAACATGACACCAATATTCATTATTTTCATCAACACAATTACATCCCTACAAGAAAATACAATGGAACTGCAGAAATACAAGTTCTCTCCACAAGAACACTAATGAAAATCTCCCCCTAGAGGTAAATTTGACTTGATACTTATAAAAAATGATTAGGAATCATTCCCCATGAATGGAGGAAGCTTTATCGACCATAATCCCTTCAGCAGTGGATCTGGTTTCCAATACTAGGAATCTACATTAAATGGCAGGGAACACATTCCTAGATTTTCTCAATCATTGGAGTTCCACAATCTGTGTCATAATTCCATAATATGTTGTTGATTTATTATTTAATATTGATCCTCTTGTTGTAGGGAAAAAGTCTCTAAATTATCTCCTCCTCCAAATCTTCATATTCTGCCCAATATTCTCATTATATTCCACAAAAATAAATAATATTAGGTACAAATATGCAATTATTCATAAACCTTCCTAATGAATATATTAAAGTTAAAAATACATTATCTAATGCAAAAAGAGAGGCTTAATTTTGTGAAGGATGGTCGTAGGCCTTAATTTATGTTTAATTTAAAGGTCCATCACAGAGAACAATTAACCAGTCCTCTCCAAGGGATTTGATTTAGTAAAAAGAAATGATGAGACAATGTAATATTAAATAGATTACAAACAATTGGTAAATATGATATCTATTGTTCAAAAATGTTTGATTACTCAATCCTCTTAGACACTAGAACAAACATCCATCCAATCAAAAAGCACCATTTGGACAGGAATCATGAACTTGCTTCATAAGCTCAGTTTTCGTTGCATAGGGAGAACACTGCAATATTGTGGCCAAGGTTCTTCTCTAAGTACTTTCTAAGATGCGAACTAGGATTCTTGGTCCTCCATGACCTGATGGAAGCTCAAAATTGACCTACAAAAGATATGAGAATTGAAATCAATAGAAAATTTTACTAGAAGATATGGATCTGATCTAAATTTTACCATTAAAAAAGTATAGCCTTGGAACAATGATGTCATCTTGCCTAGTTTTCCTCAAGCATGTATAGGAATGGAGCCCATTACTCTCCGTTGAAGAGCTACATATATTATACCACATATAGTTGTTATAACAAAAAACAAACAATTCGATACAATATTCCAACAACAAAATGGGCAAATAGAGAAGATGGTAAGAAAAGAAAATAACAGATGTTAAAGGGATTCAATTGAAAGAATTTAGGAAATTTTTAATATGTACCACACATAATAGATAAAACAACTACATAAAATATCTTTAAAATCTATCATGGATAAAATAAACAAGCCAGTTGAATAACTGACTCTTAAATGTAAATGAAAGTTTCCTAATGTAGCTTGAATTTTGTTGTTTTCTGGTGATGTTTGTAGCTCAAGTAGGTACCTCAACAAAGACCTAAATATCTAGATGTGTGGAAATCATCTAATTGATTCATAGCCTCAGCAATTACTTTATTTATTAAATAATTTTTTTTTATGAGAAAAGTGAATCTATATAATAAAATTCAGAGGTTATTTGCATTAGTGAATTAAATAAATCACAACCATTGATCTAAGTGAAGTTGAGATTCAATCTCAACCATAAATCACTTTATAGATTAGGGTTGTTGATTTATTCATAATTCAAACATACAAAAAAAAGGCTGGACTAAGTGAGAAGGCACATCAAAAGTCACACACAATGAGAGTCAATGATTGAGTGAAGAAGGACATTCATCTAAGTTTGGAGGGTACAGGAAGACAAGTGTGAGCAAATAGTAGAAAAATGGATGAAACCCAAAAGGCAAAATGTCTAATTTTTTTGGGTAGCAGAGCAACATATACAACAACATCCAAGAGGATCACAAAAAAATAGTTGCACAGACATATAGAAATACAAAAATAAAAGGAGACCATACAATCCTGCAACCATACAAAAAAAATCAGTTCATATGTGCGACCATACAACATAAAGCAGCTTGGATGCATAATTCTGCAATAGATGGCCACGCAGTTTCATACAACAAGGACATACAATAGGTCAATAGGTAGAGGCTTTTATCTAGAATATTTTGAAGGCTATACAGGCACCCCATTTATTTAAGAAAATATTTTTGTAGCTTTTATTTTCCTCAATAGGACATTTTCCCAGTGAAGAAACCCTTGTATGTTGTGAAATTATTTGAATGAACAACATATTTTGAAGGGAATAATTTGTATATATTTGTGCAAAGAATTTTTCCATTTATTTTGTTTCCATTGAAAATTAAATTTACTAATTAAAATCCTAGTAGTACATTTTGTTCAGCAATCCAAAAATTTAAATTGAAATTAGCAAGGAAATTCGCTAGGAAATAATGTCATTTACTAGAATTAGAAAAATTAACATGGTATTATAGCATTTCTGAAGAGGAGGTGGCCAATTTTTGATCTGCACAATAGAAAACCAACAGTTATTTCTTGTGTGTGCCAATAGTGATTTAACACAACAATTTTATTTGTTCAGTTTGGAAATGGATGCTACCAGACTCATGTTTGAGGACAGGTTAGATGGGTTTTCAAACTTTCTATGCTGGAAGGGAAGGAAAGGGTTACCTTTCTATTGAAAGGAAATGCTCTCTGGGAAATGGTTGATAAGGATGTTTAGCCACCAATAGATACAACATTGTTGGCATCTTATGAAAAGTAATATATGAAAGCTCAAAAGGCCATTGACAGTGTGTTTATATATGTTTTCGTAAGTATGATAATCTAATGAAAGAACAACCATTTAGTTTTTTAACCGAGGAGTTCATTTGACACTTGTGAGGCACCCGATGCAAGTAACATAGAAGTAGGACATCTTGTGGCATGCTTTAAACTATTCTACTCATCATGTTTAAAATGATTGTAAAAAGAAATAAAACTTCCAATAAAAGATTCAACATTGTCACCAATTGTTTAGTTGGTGGCACTTTATATACCACTGCTCATGAAATACTCATTCACATATTTAGTATATATATATATATATCTTTGCATACCAATCATCAACTGACAATGTGACCCACTACATACTAATTCTACCACAACTTTTCAACCATTTTGTACATATGAACTTGTACATCCATTCTACAACTCATTTTACGTTAGATC
The DNA here is from genome assembly GCA_000404065.3 of Pinus taeda. Lineage (NCBI taxonomy): Eukaryota > Viridiplantae > Streptophyta > Pinopsida > Pinales > Pinaceae > Pinus > Pinus taeda. Next base: position 148,235 of record APFE030979466.1, read on the forward strand.
ATTCAAGTAAAAGAAAGCACAATGCGGTTGATCTTGACATTAAGCCAATTGGGCCTACTATTCTAACCAAACTTCAATCCTAGTCCACTATTCAACTTTCCCTAACTACTTTAAAATGAAGCAACCAAAAACCATGAAGCCTCCAATTGACTGCAATTACACAATTTTTTCAAAAATTGCACCCTGATAAGGTATCATCACTGATCAACACACAAGATAATTTATTAAGTATTGTACTCAGTTGGGAAAAAAAAATCATACTTTAGCTATGCATTGTATTTTCACACTAACATTTCGTTTGGCTGAATTCAAGGATAGTGTGCATGGTAAAGATGTGTAATTCCGGTTTGAACCCTATCATTGAGGATTGTTTATATTTGTGGTTTAATGATCAGATGTGGAGATGAAAACCTCACTTTCAAGGTTGTTCATAATTATTTATTTGATCAGTAAACTAAAAGGAATGGCTTACACATAGCATGTATAAATAATCAGAGAAATGCATGCAACACATAGATTGTACTAGATAACGCACAACACTTGACAACCTTCAATGTTTATTTTGAACTGGGGAATTTCTAGGCTTAATCATAAAACCATGCTTATTAGGCACCCATACTCACTATGTCTTTATGGTTAGGAAAATCTGTGTTGGCTATTTAAACTCTGAATCTAGAGGGATAAAATCCTTTCTGGTGTAAAGATTCCTATGAGTTTTTTCCATTTAAAAAGGTTTCCACCTTGAAGGCTTTGATCCCTCTTTGCTCATGATATATCTAGAGTTGAGAAGTATTTTAGTTGGTATTCTTGTCAAATGGAACATGTTAATTCCATGTTAAACAAAGAAGGAATTACACATTTATGTTGTATTGGGTTGTAAAAAGTGCATCTCAGTGCAATGATTTTTTGATTGTTGCAATTTATAATTTTACTAATAATAGTTTTGATGACCTTGGAAATTCCCTACACAAGATCAACACTAATTTTCCAAAAGGAAAAAAACACAGGCAAATCTATTATAAAAAAGGGCTCAATGAACCCCGAGGGTTAGATCAATTAGTTGAATTCCCATTGCTAAAGCACTTAACCAATGGGAGGTCATGGGGTCAATTCTCCTTGATGCCCATAGGGTTAGGGTCTGCTACTTTAGCTAGCAAAATAAAAATAAATAAATAAAATGATAAAATCTTTTTTGCCCAGGAAATAACACACTTATCCATAGAGATGTTGAATCATTCTATTTGTGCATCTAGGTGAAATGAATTTTTTATTGTTGCCATTTATAATTTTACTAATAACAGTTATGATGACCTTGGGAATTCCCTACACAAGCGCAACCCTGATCGTCCCGAAGGAAAAGAAACTTAGGTAATACCATTTTTAAAAGGGGATCAATAATAAAATCCTTTTAGTCCTGGAAATGACACACTTATCCATATGGCTATTGAATCATTGCCTTTGTGGGAGGAGAATATTGTTAACTATTTTCTGTGTCTTTGGGAATAAAGAAGTCCCTGCAGGCCTCAATCAAATAGAGAGATGAATACCCCTCTACAGAAAATTCATTTCAAGGTAGTTATTGTTAATAGCATGAAGGGCCATTTCAATTGATTGAGATCATGTTGCTAAAAGTATTTCACTAATGGGAATGGGAGATCATGGGTTAATTTTGCTACACATTTACTTCGCTAATGAGAGGTCATGGGTCAATTTTTCTAGACACCTTTAGGGTTAAGCTTTGCTACTAAACCAACAAGAAGTAATCCCATGGAGTGGATAAATCATTTTGAATAATGAATGAATGCATTAACCTCAACACTAAATGTGCAGGAATAATCGGTAATTTTTTCAACATAGAGCGAGACCAATTTGTATTGAATTATTCCATTGGAGTGTAATAAAACCCATCCTCTCCTAAGAATTATTTAAAATTCCTCAATCACACATAGATGTGTATATATTGATTGGTGGCCTGAACTATAATTAATCAACGAACCCAACTGAATATCAGAACATCCATAAAGAACTGGATTGAAAACACAAACAAAACCAAAAATATGGGCATTGGGAGTCGAATGAGAACATATTTGTCACAATTTTCTACTTGGAATCCTCATCCCTCTAGTTGTTGGTATCCATGGCACTCTCTAGTTGTTGAAAGCCAAAGCAGTAATTTTTTCAACACAAAGTGAGACCAATTCATATTGAATTACTCAATTGGAGCATAACATAACCCCTCCTCTCTTAAACTTTATTTAAAATTCCTCAAATCACACACATATGTGTATGGATTGATTAGTGGCCTAAACTATTAATCAATGAACCCAAATCAATATTAGAACATCAACAAAGAATTGGACTGAAAACACAAACAAAACCAAAAATATGGGCGTTGGGAGTCAAATGAGCACATCTTCGTCACGATTTTCTACATCAAATCCTCATTCCTCTGGTTGTTGGTATCCATGGTGCTCTCCAATTGTTGGAAGACAAAGAGAACAGGGAAAATGAAAAGGGTGTTTCACGCTGATTATCATTGTTAATATCAGGATTGGCCCCTGGTCTGAGTATTGAAAGATGTGGGAGGGAGGGTACTAAATCTTGTTACAATCACATATTAAACAATGATAACGCCTAGAAATGATAAATAATCTCATCATTATGGCCGGAAATGGAAAAGTACATCATAAGAATAACAATGGTATCATGTCATTTACAATGGCAAAGGAAGGAAATTAAATAATAATAATAATAATAATAATAAAACTAAAGTCTTAAATAATTTTATTAAAAAGGCTTCAAGTTATCACATTATATTTTGTAAGGGATATGTTTTGGCCTCTAGGAGGGATGTGTCTACTATTCAAAGGTTTACACATCATTATTGGGTTATGGAGCCTTATTATGAGATCTTAATGAAATTAGGAGGCATTCAAACTACATATGATGCTTACAAGTGTAGGCTTGGTCAAAATAAGAACATAAAGGGCTTAGGACTTTTTTGAATCTTTGATGATTAAGCTTTGTGAAGTAGTCCTCAAAGAACCACACCTGACCTCTATAGGGGATGTTAGGCCTCTGTGGGGGATCTTTAGTGTCATTAGTATGTTTGACATAGTAAGAATGGGTCTTAGGCTTGTACCATGGCAAAGGGATGAAAACAATGGCCTCAAGCCAAAAATGAAACTTCTTTGGCTTACACTACATGAAAAAGACCATAAATGACAATACAAAACCTATTTGATGTATTTTAGGCCTCCATCTAGGATAAGGGCTCGATTATGAGGTTTTCTGCATCATATATGGGAGTTAGGGCTTATATCTTGGCCAATGAATGAAAAAGTGCCTTAGGCATAAAACAAGTATTTCTAATGTTTAATGTTCATGAACAAGATATTAGAATGGGAATATGGAAAAAATTAGTATGTTTTGCATAACAAGAATGGTTTTATGGCCTCTATGATGGACATGGAAGGAAAACAAGATCATGTTGATGGTGCTAGACCCGCCAACATGTCAAGGGGATCTCCCCGGTAAGAAGTCCCAATTAGACCTTAGACCATTTGGTGTAGGAGTCCCAGCAGTGGGTCATAAGGTAATGCCTTGATCGTGATGTCACATAGAGGCAACTAAGATAACTCTGTCAATAGCAAGGCTGTGACCGCTGCAGTGAGTCAAGGAAGGTGAATGAGAGGTTCTAACACATGGGGAGTGAGATGAGTGCACCCCTTAGCAATGTGTAGCAATACTCGGCTGAGAAGGGAACACACGAGTGAAGATGCATCACAAGCTAGAAAGAATATCAATTGACAATCTAAAGTGATGGTTAAACCAACAACACATTTGCAACAAGATTCATATAATTGCATACGATGCAGTTCATACACAAATATGTAAGTTAAACAACATATATTGCTAAGCAACCAGCGTAGTCCAACTACAAGAACAACATAGGCATGAAAATGTGTTGGCTCTTATCATATAAAGAAGTGTAAGTCCCAATCATACAATACATCCATGTAAACCTGCTAGCCCCAATAGTGAAGCATTACAACCACATCTGCCTACTCCTCCAAAGAGATGAACTAGCTATGTGCAGTGGACAAGCCAAGGGGCATTACAATACCATCGAAGATTTCTTCAAGATAGCCTTATCAGAAGCTTGGCTGACAAAAATCCTATACAATGAGTTATGAGGGACTTTTTATAGCAAAGGGTGTGGTGGCCCTTAATATTCCCCTTTGTGACTGTTCAAATACCCTCATGACTCTTCACCTACTCTATGATTGTTCCATTCACTATTGACACTTGACATACACTTGACATGACTCAACATTACAATTCACATGTACCCATGTGAGCACAATGGCTTGAGAAAGCCAAACTAGACATCACTCTGACTTAGACAACTATAGAAGTCCAACTACTCAACATCCTCATGCTAATCAACAGTAACATATTGATGCCAAGCTCTGTAGTCTCTAATAGTGTCTATGTGTTCCGCAGTGACATCTGTCTGAAACTTGACTTTTGCCTCCATAGCATCTAGGTACGCTGCTCAGGCTCCTCTGTCCAACTCATCTGAAAGCATGTGCATCATTGTCTTCAATGTGACCTGACCAGCAGCATACTTATGCATGATGTCTGCACTAATAGGAAAGTCTGGGCTAGTGGCAATGCACATCAACTTGTCGAAGTATGAGTCAAGCTCTAGTTGGACCTTCTTCTTGGTCTTCACCTGGGTGAGAGTCCCAAGTGATGGGATCGCATGTGTGTGCAACACAACATCCATGCTCTTGAATACTTGTGCATTAGAAGCCTGTATGCTAGTGATGAGTTGCGGGAATTCCTCATAGTTCTAGATCTAACTTCGGATAAGTGCTTTCAGCTCGACCACATTTGACCTCATCATCTTTGGCAAGTGAAGTGGGGCTCCCTTGTACTTCATCGTCCATGTTTGCATGTCATCAATAGCAGCATGTATGTTTGTCAAGACGTGTGCACTCCTAGAACATCACTGCTACCATCTGTTGAGATGGACAACTGCCTTGTGCATGGTACCAAACTTGGAGTACAATGGTCGTATAATTGTTTCAAGGGACAATATCTCATCTAGTATTTCCTTCTTCAACGCAGCTCGTGCGGACATTGTCACGAAGTCTCCTCCTTGCTTGGCCACTTGTACTTCCTTCGTATTCGTTCATTCTCAGCTATAAGAAAACAAAAACTTGAGCTAGTGGCTTCTGCATACACTCTCGTCGCATCGGCCAAAGCAGCTGGATGTTTGTGCACATTAGTAGCGATCACTCATTCTTCAACTTGCATAAGGGATGTTCAATCCTTCAGAGTTGACACTCTAAGAGACTGCACAACTCTATGTTGGAATTCATCAAACAAGATGTTGTGCATCTCTTCTTCCTACTGATTACCAAGGATCTTAGTGTCTCCTTGGTCATCTAGGACTTGCTCTTCTTCTAGATGCATTGATGCAGGTGAGTCGACCTCTTTGTGGTGAGGTATGAAGTCGCTATCCTATTCCAACTACTGTTGCTCCATGTATGTATCCAACTATTGAAGTGCATGTTCTATCTCATGAGAAAAGTCTTGCCACAGTGATGTTTCACCCTGTTTACCTAATGCTAGCTCTATAGATGAATCAACTACTTATACGAGAGGTGCTTCATCTTTTTGCACATGATGCACCCCTTGATGTATCTACTACTGCTACGCTTCCCTCTCCTATTTGTTCAACTCTTGTTCCTTTCGGAGTTTATCTCTCAGCTCATGCAACTCCTTCTCTACTTCTTCCATTCTCTTCTTATCCTTCTTCCTTCATGCAATTTGTTTGTCGCGATGCTACCTCTTTTCCTCTATAGCCATATCTTCTTTCTCTACAAGTTGATCTGCTTGAAACTTGTAGCTTTTCTCCTCCTCCATGTGATCAACAATCTTCCTCTTCCCTTTGTCGTGCACTGATATGCTTGGTTATATTGCCACTATTGCTACTGCCATTGCTCTACGTGATGTTGCTTCACGCTACTTTGCTAGCCACTCAACAGGGAATCCGACTGGTACATTGGATATGGAGAAGTTGTAGCAATATCTCCATGGCTCCTCCTCGACCCAATGAAATGCCCCATAGATCTAGTTGGACTAAACTCTCGTACAGTGATCCTTCACAACGCAATGTGGGTCATATAGATTGTAGCTTCTGAGGTCGAATTGGTATTTCTTCATTAGTTCGGCTTCAACATTTGCTTTCTTGATACTCCGGATCTCATATAACCCAATCCAGAATGGAAGAGTGGAACAAGGTGCCTTCTTCTTCCTCTGCAGTCTAGTTTTCAATCCTGCCAAGATGTGATAGGCTACTTGCTACATCACAAGTACATCCAAGGAAAACTTTGGCATAACATGTGGAGGCTTTTCCACACTGAACATTCAGATGAAAGTGCCAGATGGTGAGCAATACCAATCTGCAATACCTATCAATGCCTCCATTGCTTCCTTTGACATGCAGGGTGGATCTTGTTTGTATATCATCTTTTACAAAGGGATGACAAAATGATCAGATAGTCATGTAATTACATATTTGAAGTTGCATTCGGACAACAACTTAAAATATGTGTTCACAACAATCTCCGTTGGTGACCATGCCCACTCCAAGCCTGGGAACTCGTGTTAGGCACAAACTACATCTAGGTTGTAGGTGGACATGTAAATATATACATGAATATCTTTGGGTGACTGTCGAGCCTTTGTGACTTGATCCTTCAGCTGATGAGCCAGTATGTCGGATAGGTTACATGGTTTTCCTTCTCTAGCCACTTGGTCCAGTGAAACCACCCAAATCTATGGGAAGGTTTCCATGCTTGCTTGGCCATACATTCGAAAAAAAATATGATCAAGTATTGGTATGCCTTCCTTAGTATATTTATCTTCTAGACTTGGTTTGGTGTCATCCTGAAACGAGCTGGCTCCTTTACCCAATCCTTTAGAATGTCTTTGGACTCAGCACTACTATTGGGTATGCTGAATGGAGTCTCCATAACAGCCATGGGCTTTGACATCTGATACATCTCATCATAATCTTGTTCCTAGAAGGTCGCAAGCTTCGTCCCACTGACACTACTCAAGGTCATCATCTTGGGATCAGTGTGAGAGATGATCCAGTGTATCATGTTTGCGCATGGGAACACGGGATATATGCATGCGATCTGGTACAAGCTAGACTTGTGAATGTTCATGTACACCTAACAGTCTTCGAGGTGTTCCCCAAAAGTTCTCGTGAATGTTTCATTGACTTCTTTCCACTTATGTTTGATGTCCTTGTCTAGATACAAATTCATGTCTTCATAGATCGGTAAACTAGAGGACACTTGTTTAGCTGCTGCTCCAGCTGCATTTCCATCAGTGTCTTGAGATCCTGTTCTCTTGGAAGCCGTTAAGACAGATGAACACCTGAAATATCTGGTGAAAAGCAACATGCATGGCAAGAAATCTGTCAGTGAAAACAAAACAAATTCCAGGGAATGACACAACACGTACCTGGGAAACTGATGAGCAAAATTGCACAATTTCTTCTAGGAGGTTGGGTGAATGGCTGACAAAATTACGCAAAAGGCAATCTGGAATGTGTTAGTGTCAATGTCTTCACATTGCCATCAGTGATCAAAATCTGCTCTTTTGCATTTCATTGTAGGAGTCTCATTCTAATGAGGTTGCATTCCGTTAGGTCATGGATCCACTGATGGTAGGGTTTGCCTCAGTTTTTTCCTCATGGTATGTACTTGTTGATCTACTTCAATACTTTTCAGTCATGATTCATGTTCATTTTGCAGTTTGGTCTCATTAGGTTTTAGGGTCCCACCATGGTCAAAATTTGATGATTACATGCCAATAATGATCAACAAAGGCATGAGGTGGCCAATAATGCCTGTTGCTCCTAAGCATCTAATGATGTTTCCAAACACCTACCACTCCAAAAAATCAAGTCATCATGAGCACCAATTCACATGCAAAAGCAAAAGAGAAACATGCACTAAAACCCTAAATTCCTCTCCCACTGAGCTAGGGTTGGCTATGGGATCAAAGATATCTGAGCAAAGGAGGCATAAGGGATATCAGAAGGTAGGAGGCCATTTCATATCATCAAACATCAGGTCTTCATCATTTGTCACGAAGTCATTCCAAGGAACAAGCCATTCACCACACATAAGGGAAGGTTTTTCTTCAAACTATTTTTCTGAGCAAGAAAAGATGAATTTGACAAAAGTGAGAGAGCTTTTTTTTCCATCATTGACCCAAAAGGGAAAACCTCTTTTAGTTTTTACACAGGTTTCATGGTTTGGGAGAAATGTCAAAACATCATTGGAATGACCAAATGACTTGCTTGATGAGTAAAATGATAAGTAGCCAGAACGAGCGTTCCAATGAGCTATCATGAGCTCAATTTGGAGTTGAATAAGACCTTCAAAAGTTGACTTCAATAGCACTATGCATTTTGGCAGCGTCATTCTGTACATTTTGACCAATCTTGAGAGATTGGACTTCTGACTGGGCAAATAAACTCCAAATTAAAAAATTCAAGATGTTCTGGAAAGTAGACTCGACAAAATTTCCAAAGAGCTATCACATGCCCAATTTCGACATTGGGAAGGCCTCCAAAAGTGGTCTGCAATATGGCATTGCAACCTGAGGCCGGCGCTGCGCACCTGGTAGTCATTCTCACTGTAAAATTACATGGGCGTTGCACACCTAGGAGGTGCTGCACACTTGGGTGAGGCACTACGCACCTACCCATCCAAGCCCAGATCTTTCCCCAAGTTGCTAAATCACCTCAAAATCCTTATTTTTTCTATTTAACAAGTAAGTACACTCAATATATCTTGATATCTAGGGTTTTTATTGCTAAGCTTGGCATTTAGCATTTTTTTTTAAATTCAAGCCCTAGCCTCTAGGGTGAAACCCTAGCTTTCACCATTTCTCCATTATTCCACTTACCCCATATTTTCCATTCTTCCCTAGACTAAATCCCATCCCCATTCACCTATTTCCCTAAATCCCATTTCCCCCATACATTTTCCCCATTCTCACAGTCCCACTTACACTCTCCAAACCCTGTATTCCCTAAACCCTACACTCCTTAAAACATAGTCATATCCCTAAACCCTACTCACTTTTTAAAATCTCTTCATACTCATCTCTATTTCATCCACCCCATCCCCTCATTGTCCATAAGTTCCCATAGCCACAAGAAACAATGGAAAGAAACGGTGAATATGAGTTTGAAGAAGACACCCTTAGTGACAGTTCCAGGGAGAGAAACATACAACAAAGGAAGGCTTTAAAGAGCAAAAAGGAGCAAGATGAGTTGAAAATATTTGCTGAAGCCTCACTAGCCCATCAAATAAACTAATGGTGGTTCCTTGTATGAAATATGTGCAAGTTTTGATAAATTTTTGTCATTTTCAAATTTTGAAATTTTGAAACACAAAAAATTGCCCTAGTTTCGTAGTGTAAACTTTTCCTTGGAGGAATTTTTTAAAGAAATGGCTTATATATCTGGATTTAGCATAACGAGAGAATCAAACCCAGAAAATATTAACAATTTTGGAGCAAAACTTGGCCACCAAAAGGTCAAAAACTACCAAACAATGACCTCTCTGCCTCTTTTTGGACACACAGAAGCAGCCTTGGATGATTTCACTTTTTAGGGGACAAATGACACCCAAATGCAAAACTTGAATATGTTCCAGAAACTATGTAGGAAGACCTTTCCAATGAGCTATCTTGGTCTCAATTTGGCCAAGGGGAAGGCCTCCAAAACTAGGTCTGAAGTGCTGCTATGCACGTGGCCAGTGGCGCTGAGCATAGAGCCAGTTTGGTAAAAAATCCTGTTTTTTCTTACTTTCACTGCAAGTTGACTTTTTCTCTCTTCATGGATGCAATTAATTCCTTCATATGTAAAGGTAATAATGAAATGATCTTAGAGGGTAGATTCATCAGTTTGAGGTAGTTTGGGGGTCAAATGAATCAGTTTCCATGCTTATAGAGGCAAGTTGTTCCGCTACCTATATTCATGTTCCCTGTTTAGAGATGGTTGTAACAACTCCTTTTCTCTTGGATTTGACCCCTGATGGCTAGCATAGGTGTTTTTATGTCTATATTATGTATTTTTTGAGTCATTAGCAAAGGTTTTACTCTCTTGGATGCTCTAAGCTACATTGTACGCGTTTACAACAGTTTGACAAGGAAATAAACCAGGATTTGTAGCTATTTTTGTGGGATACTGGTGGCAAAGTGTTTTTGCATAGTTTCTTCTTCTGTTATTAGTTTTTCTCATGTGTTATGTGTCCTAAAATCTAATTCATTTCTTCTAGATAAATGATGTCAAGATAGATAGGTAGAATCCATTGGTTACAGCGCTCTGCCTTGGGAAACCATTTAGTTTTTGATGTTTTTTACTGTTTGAGAAGGATACATGATCTTTGCATGCCCTCCTCAGCTCCTCACCAGTCTTACACATACCATCTCACTCAATTTCAAGTGCCAAAACAACTACCTACCTCACCCCATAGAGCACCCAGCATTCCTGACTTGATTTCCTGGACCCAAAGCCGCCTGCTCTATTTGATCCAACAACAAAACCAATAAAATCAATTAAAAACCCTAGAGCTACTATACCTAGCCTAAAATCAATATTTGATCCAGTCATCTCGACTGAGATTGACAAGGAGAGAGCCCTCTCCCGACTTGGTAGGGATAGCTACCAGGTTAAGCTTGGTTTGTGGTTATCCTAAGATTGCCTCCCTTCATCCTGAGGTCAATCTAGGCTGCAACATAGTGGCGACCATACTGGGGAATGTAGTTTTATGTTCCTCATCAAAATGTATCAAGTCTAGATCTGATTGTTGATGGTGAACAATGATCAGACACCGGAACGCTGAAATCATTCACCTGGCGACTCTAAACAGTTTCGATATTAGATCCAAGGACTCCACTGGAGGATGAAACTGACCAGCAGAAACATGAAAGGAAAATATGGAAAGATCAGGTATTCAAGTTGGAATTTCATCCAAGAAATTATGTTCTTTGTTATAAATTATTTCTTCTCTTTTCCCGAGAATGTCAAGAAGGCTTTACAAAGTATATTGTATTTGAGAAAAGATCTTAGAATTGCATTTGATTCTTTCCCTTTGAAGATTGTACATACCAAATATTCGCATGCCTTTGATCTTGATGAAGACCCTTCTTCCAAATTTTATGATGATCGTCTTCAAACTGATGAGCCTCAAGAGACCAAGACTGATTCTATAGCTTTTGTATATACTCCTATACCTTGTAAAATTCTGGATAGATACAAGCCTCTGATTTTGCCTCTTATATCCCATGCTTTCCCTAAAAATCATTACCTATATCTACCAAGATTTGATGGTGAATGTGACAACATCACTGCTGAGAGACATGTACTAAATTTTGAGTCTTTTCTTGACCTTTATGAAGTTGATGAAGAAGATGTCAGTGTTAGGATTTTTGCTCTTTCTTTGCAAGGCAAAATCAAGAGTTGGTTCAAAACCCTCCCTGATGCAAGCATCTCAGATTTCCAGTAGTTCATCAAAGTTTTCCTCGACAAGTGGGTAGTCAGACAAAACCCTTTCTTGATTCTAGAAGAGTATAACCAGCTGAAAAAGACTACCGGGGGAGACAATACAACAATTTTCTGTCAAGTTTAACCATGTCTATTTTTCGTTGCCTACCAATATAAGACCTCCTCCTGGATCTGCTCTCTTGCACTACCAGGATGCTTTTGATCTGGAAATGGAGTTTCAGCTGAGGGAATGGAACCTTACAACACTTGAAGAGATGAAAAATAGTGTAGTAGATCTAGAGGCTAATTTGTTGATGAGAAGGGCAAAGTTGAAGGAAGAAGAGATGAAGAACATAGATCTAGAGAAATCGACATCTTTAGAGGTAAAGCTCGACATTTTGGTAAGTGCAGTGGAAGAGATGATGCAAAAGATCACCACAAGGAATGAGTATGATGTTCAAGACCATGGCTCAGTGATTGAAGAAGAACAAGTGGCTGATCCAAAACATTTTCATTCTTATCCCAGCTGTCATATATCTGATAATGATTTTTTTATAGATCATCTTCGAGAAGAGAGATCTGTTGATATGACATGTATGCTTGATGATGTGTTTTATATTGATGATTTTCCTAATTTTGATTAGTACGATGATGATTATGTTCTCCAACCAAAAGCTAATCTTGTAGACAAACGAACAGCTGGTTTGTGGAAGGAGGAAGTTCACTTTCAGCAGCTTGAATACAATGATTAGCCATTACATAACAGCCATGGAAGTGAGGAGGAAAGTGCAGAAAATTTTGAAGTATGTGAAGGATCTTTGTCTTTTTGTTTTTCTTCGTTTCAGATCATCAGAGACAACTTTCATGCTATCAGAAATCAACCATCGATAAGTTTCGATCTTGACCATCTAGAGGGCAATGAAATCCTTGTTCAAGTCTTTTCATATCTAGATTTGTAGCCCCCGAATGCCATTGAATGTTAGGTTGCAGATGAAGACATGGAAGCTGGAACATATGATCAAATGATGCAATATGATTCCATACCATTCTGTTTTGAATCATTTCAGTTTTTGAAGGGAAATTTGCATAGTACAGCTTCAATAAAGGATGAGCAGCCTGTAGAAAATCATGCAATATCATTAGAACCAACAGAAAATGGGTTGCAACAGTCTTTTCAAGTTTTTCACGATCCAATAGCTAATGTGTTGGATGATGTATGCAGTCGAAGTCCTCCTCCATTAGTTACCTATGAGCTTGAAACAAGTATTGATACAAATTTCATCTGGCAACCAGTTTCTTTGTCATTTTTAGCAGGAGTCTCGTCACAAAGCTTAGATGAAAGTTCGAATTCATGCTACAAGGAAAAGGAAGGTAATCCATTGGATGCACTGAGCCCCAGTGCATATGAATTTCAAGATCCTTATACAATATTTTTGGAGTCGGATAGAGAATCCATATTATTCAACAAATTTGTTTATAAGTTTTCATGGGAGTTGCCTTTCAGTAGTTCTCTCTTGTTGTTCATAAGCAAGCGCTTGTGGAGAATTCAAACGGCAGCCAGAATGCTTACCTGGTTGCATTGCCTATTTCATTTCACTTTATCAGGTGATGAATGGAACAGTTAGAGTAGGTTTTACTAAATAAGCTCCACTTCGAGCATCTTTACCAGTTTGTTAATTGTGCTTTAGTATTGAGTCAGTTTCAAGTCAGTTTGTGTCTCTGAGTCATTAGTAATTAGTCATGCATTTCAGTTTGAGTTTTTTTTACTCTGTTTCCCAATGGATGAGGCACTAATCTACATGTTCCTAGAGATCTATGGTTCTTGGCACCTCCAAGTAACTACCATCCCCATTGGAGCCAATGTTAGTGTTAGTGTCTTCACACTGCCATCAGTGATCAAAATCTGCTCTTTTGTGTTTCATAGTAGGAGTCTCATTCTGAAGAGGTTGCATTCCATTAGGTCATGGATCCAATGATGGTAGGGTTTGCTTCAGTTTTTCCCTCCTGGTATGTACTTATTGATCTACTTCCATACTTTTCAATCATGATTCATGTTCATTTTGCAGTTTGGTCTCATTAGGTTTTAGGGCCACACCATGGTCAAAATTTGATGATTACATGCCAATAATGATCAACAAGGACATGAGGTGGCCAATAATGGTTGCTTATTCTAAGCATCTAATGATTTTTCCAAGCACTTTCCACTGCAAAAAATCAAGTCATCATGAGCACCAATTCACCTGCAAAAGCAAAAGAGAAACAAGCACTAAAACCCTAAATTCCTCTCCCACTGAGCTAGGGTTGGCTATGGGATCAGATATACCTGAGTAAAGGAGGCATAAGGGATATCAGAAGGTATGAGGCCATTTCATATCATCAAACATCAGGTCTCCATCATTTGTCGCGAAGTCATTCCAAGGAACAAGCCATTCACCACACATAAGGGACGATTTTTCTTCAAACTATTTTTATGAGCACGGAAAGATGAATTGGAAAAAAGTGAGAGAGTTTTTTTTCCATAATTAACCCAAAAAGAAAAACCTCTTTCATATTTTACATAGGTTTCATGGTTTTGGAGAAATGTCAAAAACATCATTTGCCTCAAGAGGGTTGCTGCACCTCTGGAGTGACCCTGGTAAAATAATTTTTTCTCCTATATGGAATGACCAAATACTTTCTTGATGATTCAAATGATAAGTAGACACGAAGAGATTTCCAATGAGATACCATGAGCTCAATTTGGAGTTGAGGAAGACCTTCCAAAGTTGACTGCAATAGCACTATGCATTTTGGTAGCCTCATTCTGTACATTTTGACTAGTCTTCGGAGAATGGACTTTTTACAGGGAAAGTGAACTCCAAATTAAAAAAATTCAAGATTTTCTGGAACTTAGACTTGACAAGATTTCCAACAAGCTATCACATGCCCAATTTGGACATCATTAAGGCCTCCAAAAGTGGTATTCAAAATGGCACTGCACACCTGAGGCCAACGTTGCACACCTGGCAGTCATTCTCAGTGTAAAATTACATGGGCGTTGCGCACCTAGGAGCCGCTGCACACTTGGGTGAGGCATGGCGTACCAGCCCAACCAAACCCATATATTTTCCCAAGTTGCTAAATCACCTTAGAATCCTCATTTTTTCTATTTAACAAGTAAGTACACTCAATATATCTTGATATCTAGGGTTTTTATTGCTAGGCTTGGCATTTGGCATATTTTTAAAAATTCAAACCCTAGCCTCTAGGGTGTAACCCTAGTTTTCACCATTTCTCCATTGTTCCACTTACCCCATCTTTTCCATTCTTCCCTAGACCAAATCCCATCCCCATTCACCTATTTCCCTAAATCCCATTCCCCCCATACATTTTCTCCATTCTCACAATCCCACTTACACTCTCCAAACCCTATATTCCCTAAACCCTACACTCCTTAAAACATATTCATATCCCTAAACCCTACTCATTTCTTAAAATATCTTCATAATCATCTCTATTTCATCCACCCTATCCCATCATTGTCCATAAGTGCCCATAGCCACAAGAAACAATGGAAAGAAACAATGAATATGAGTTTGAAGAAGACACCCTTAATGACAGTTGCAGGGAGAGAAACATACAACAAAGGAAGGCCTTAAGGAGAAAAAAGGAGCAAGATAAGTTTAAAATATTGGCTGAAGCCTCACTAGCCCATCAAAGCAACTAATGGTGGTGCCTCGTGCCAAATCTGGGAAAGTTTTGATAAATTTTTGTCATTTTCAAATTTTGAAATTCTGAAACACAGAAAATTCCCTGGCGCTGAGATTTTCCCTGGAGGAAGTTTTGAAGAAACGGCTTATATATTTGGATTAAGCATGATTAGAGAATCAAACCTAGAAAATCTTAGCAATTTGGGAGCAAAACCTGGCCACCAAAAGGTCAGAAACTACCAAAAAATGACTTCTCTGCCTCTTTTTGGACACATAGAAGTAGCTTTGGGAGATTTCATCTTTGAGGGGGCACATTACATCCAAATGAAAAAATGCAAGATGTTCCGGAAACTAAATAGGAATACCTTTCAAATGAGCTATCTTGGGCTCAATTTGGCCAAGGGGAAGGCCTCTAAAGCTGAGTTTGAAGTGGTGCTATGCACCTGGCCAGTAGCGCTGCACATAGAGCCAGTTTGCTAAAAAATCTTGTTTTCGCCTATTTGCACTGCAAATTAACTTTTTCTCTCTTCATGGATGAAATTATGATTGTAATTAATGCCTTGATATGTAAATTTAATAATGAAATGATCTTAGAGGGTAGATTCATCAGTTTGAGGTAGTTTGTGGGTCAAATGAATCAGTTTCCATGCTTATAGAGGCAAGTTGTTCTGTTGCCTATATTCTTGTTCCCTATTTGGAAATGGTTGTTACAACTCCTTTTCTCTTGGATTCAACCCCTAATGGCTAGAATAGGTGTTTTATGCCTATATTATGTATTTTTCAGCCATTAGCAACGGTTGGACTCTCTTGGATGCTCTTAGCTACATTGTACACCTTTACAGCAGTTTGGCAAGGAAATAAACTAGAATTTGCAGCTATTTTTGTGGGATACTTGTTGTAAAGTGTTTTTGCATAGTTTCTTCTTCTGTTATTAGTTTTTCTCATGTGCTATGTGTGCCACAATCTAATTCATTTCTTCTAGCTAAATGATATCAAGACAGATAGGTAGAATCCATTGGTTACAGTGCTCTGCCTTGGGAAATCATTTAGTTTTTTATGTTTTCTACTATTTGAGAAGGATACATGATCTTTGCATGCCCTCCTCAGCTCGTCACCAGTCTTATACCTACCATATCACTCTAATTCAAGTGCCAAAACACCTACCTACCTCGCCCCATAGAACACCCTGCATTCTTGACTTGATTTCTCGGACCCAAAGCTGCCTGCTCTATTTGATCCAGCAACAAAACCAACAAAATCAATTAAAAACCCTAGAGCTACTATACCTAGTCTAAAATGAATATTTGATCCAGTCATCTCGACTGAGATTAACAAGGAGAGATCCCTCTCCCGACCTGGTAGGGCTAGCTACCAGGTTAAGCTTGGTTTGTGGTTATCCTAGGATTACCTCCCTTCAGCCTGAGGTCAATATAGGCTCTAACAGAATGTCTGGGTGGCAGGACTAGCTACTGGATCTGCGCAATGCACAATCTAGACTTGCTGTTGGCTGCTAAGATTGCGCAATGCATAATTCCAGCTGGGAAGGACTGTAGGCCTAGGGAATGATCTACGCAATTTCTTGAGCTAGCAGTCATTGTCCTCCAGAAATGCGTAAAATAGTCTTTGAGGCTAGTGCTGGGAAACAATGTGCATTTCTAGAGAGGAAGGCAGAGCCTTCCTTCCCCAGATTTCATAAAGCAGTCTCAGTTGGGCAGAGTCTGAGCCAAGGTTAGCCCGACTCGCCAATGAGAAACTGAAATCAAATAAGACAGTGAATGCATCACAACACTAAGTGAAAGCAGAAGTGACTGACAGTGCATGCAAAACATCAATGAAATATTCAGCAAATAGATCAACATGCATGTGGGGGAAGCAGTTCACCGGCTGGGTGAACGTTTGTGCAAAACAGTTTCATGCATGTGACAACAGTGAGATAGCAACGAAAAATGAAACAAAACTAGGATAGGTTAGTATACATGTAAATGACAGCAAGTGTTCAAAGAAATCAAGCAAACATCACTCATAAAAGCGAATACACAAAAAGCAATAGAAATGCTAAAAAAGACAATTTGAGGCCACTTACCCATGAATAGCTGAGTCGGATGTGTCGAAGAGTCCCCGATATGCTATGGGATGTCAGAGCTCCAAGGTCAATGTGAAATAATGAGCTATGATGTGTCGAATAAATAAGTTTGGGCTCATGACGTGCATGCCAGAAATCCAAGAAAAAGAGGCACTTAGAGGGAAACTTCTAAAACAACTTTGCATGTAACCCCCCAGCTACTAAAAATAGCTCCCTGAATAATGGGATTCCTTTTGCATGTTTCCTTTTACTATTCTAAGAAGAACCAATCATGCATGCATGCAAGTCAAGTTTCCTCAGTCTTGAGTGGAACTGGTCAACCAGACTACTCATGCATGCAGCTGCACAATTGCTTGAGAAAAAATGTACATTTTTGGCTGGGAGTTGGGCTGACTGCCCAGGAGGTTTGCATGATTTCTGGGTAGAGCAACTGACTGCTGCCCAAATTTGCACAAATTCTAGGTTGAGCAGCCCTGTTGTGGAAATTTGCGCAAATCCTGCTGGGAGTGTTGACTGGTAGGATTGCGCAATCCTAGAGCCCAGTAGGCTGCCAAAGATGATTGCACAATTTATGGAGGGAAGGCTGGTTTCCCTCCAGAAATGTGCAATTTTCTAGGGGAAGCTGCTCATCCTGCAACTGGACCAAGTCTGGGTGAACAACCTGTGAGGGAAATGAATCAAGCTATGATTGACAGGCTACCTTTAAGCATGAAAACCACTGAAGATTGTGTACTTGACAAAACAGGACAAAGTTCTATGTAAGGTTCGTAGAGAGTCTCCAAAACAGGCTAAGGCAAAATTTTGGAGGGTGGTTGTAGCTGCTACAACACTTGGCGACACACTAGTAGAACTCTAGCTCTCTGAATGGACCTTGTTTGTGAAAAGCAAGTCTAACGCCTCCAGAAGTATTGTTTAGTTCTCAGCTTATCTTGGTTTCACACTAGCTTGATTGTAAGATGTAGCATCTGCCAAGCTCTTAGATGATTAATACACATTCCAAGCAAAGGCAACATAGTTGTTTCGATTGGGGTTGAGGGGTATATTGATGCATAAGCAGTAATAGTCGTCAGAGTCTTAGTTTCATCTCTGGTGTTGCTCCACTGCTAGCAGGCCTGGATAGTACCCAGGTAGAGTCACATAGGAACACAAGAATCACTCCACTACTAGGAAGCCTGGTCAGTACCTCGGAAGAGTTACTTGCATCACCTCCCTGTGTAGGAAGCCTTTCTCTTCTTTCGTCTTATTCAATTTTCATTTTTCATTTTTTGACTTTTCAATTTTTCGTTTTTTTTAACTATGCATAACACTTATTCATTTCAAAGGTTGAAGAGCGATCTTGACTTAGTGAGACCAGAAGAGGTTGTTCTAGCAAAGAAGTAGTTTAGTGTATCTCTGACATGCCTGTTAATATTTTCCCCCTCACCTTACTCTACTTGTCTGAGTTGACAAGGGTTAACCCAAAAACAATCAACTAGAGAAGGTGACACTAGTTAGCATGCAAGTGTTGTGTTTTCAACAAGGTTCACTTTGAACACTACGTATTTTCCTTCAACGTATCATGGAATGAAAGTAACAAGCTCTTCATATAGAGGCAAGATGATAGATAACCAAATAGTGATAGTTGTACGAGCCATCTTGTACTTCACCCATCTCGTTTCAAGAGTCATACGTGGTTTCATGCAGAACTTACCTACGAATGCAACAAAGAAACTAACAAACATCAAACCAAAGTAAAAGCAAAAGCAAACATGAAAGAAAAGCACGTAAGCAAACAAGCAAGTGGAGAAGCAAGCAAAGAAACCTAATAAGAAAACAAGCATGCAAGTAGACTGACTGAAAGAAAACACAACTCCTACTCCTACATTAATAGTGCATGGGCCTGATCACATGAAGTGATATTTCCAATGCATCCACCAACGAATTGTTAGACCCATGTTGGTGAAGGCTTGGTCTGCAAGCAACCCAGTTGTGTGAACCAGCAAACAAGAAAGATATAACAATGAAGACAACCACACTTCGTGTCTGATAGTGCCCATAGGACATAAGTGAGTGCAAGTGTGTGACAAGTAGCCCATGGAATTGTCATGGTGTTGTGTGACACTGCATGCGACTTTTAAGCACAAGCACACTCTTGACTGAGACATGCAAGCAAACAAAAGAAACAAAGATAACTTGCATCGTACATGTGTCCTTGCAATGTAAGATTCCTCCAATGCATAAGCGATGGGATCATGCAATTCAAGTGGAGGAGATGTGATCTATGTGTGAGATGGATCTTCAATGCATACAGATGTGTGATGAGGAGCCTTGGGTGATCGAACACTTTCATGATCGGAAGTGAGACTAACCCAAAGAGAGCAAGGACCTAACATAACCATCAGCTCAGGCTGAAGTGCCTCGACAGTCTTGGGTGTTTCAACTTCATCATCAGATAGATCATCATAAACCGGTGGCTTCGACAGATCAACTATGATAGAGTCATGATCATGATCAAATATGGAAACAAATGGATCATGACTGCCACGATTAGAAAAATCAATGATTTCATCGGCATCCTCATGATTAGATGAATCAAATAGAGTGGTAGATGAAAAGCGAAGAAACTCATCGTCCATGTTTCCAGAAAAGAATGATCAAGTGGATTTTCAATGAATAACTTACCCTCTCTGTTGTCAAATGATGGACCAACAACTGGTGAGTCCTGCGAGTGATCAAAAATGGGTGCATCCACGGATGAAGACACACATGTGAAATCATGGATGGAAGGTTTACCAAATATGTTAGAAAAGAATGAAGGGAGCTCGAATGGAAGAGATTCATCCTTCACCAAGTGTTGATGCTCAAGCTCCCACTCATACTCTTCATGAATGAAAGCGCATGTCGGTTGTGCAACATCAACTTCGCCAATGGGTTGTTCCTCGTTCATAACAAGTGAAGAGTCTGGAATGGACGAACACAAGACCATCATCTGGAGGAACACCAGAGTGCAAAGTCAGAGGTCGTAGAACAGAATGCATATGAGAACTTGAAGGACTCACAACCAAATTTGCTCAAAAATTGAGTGAAGTGATGTTGGGAGAATGTGAAAACTAAACAGTTGTGCGAGCATGATCCTCACAATCACAAGGCAGTGGTGGAGCTATTGAATGAGAGGGAGACAGACAATTAGTTGAGACAATGATTGTATCCACATGGGATTTTGGAGCTCCATCAATGAAGAATGTTGAATGAGGCTTGATCTCAAACTTCCTCTTGGGACAGGCATATTTCTTAAGGAAGTATTCGAACTGGTCACAAAGATAAGTAAATTTCATCTGGCTCCTCGGAGCTTGAAACTGCAAGTCACAGAAGTGCTGCCAAAAATCAATAGCTAGTTCATGTGGAGCCCTCAATTGCTACAACATTTTTTGGTTAAGATGGTCTAGATCAAAATTACATAAAGTGTCTTCAATAAGATCACAAAAGTTCTCAAGTGAGTGCACGTCGTCAGCCGGTAGGATGAGAAGCCATCTACGTGGAGATTCACGAAGTGTGTATGCAAGAAGCAAGCTGGCTTGTTCGTTAGAACACCCATCTTCCTCATGAAGCATGGAAAGAAAGTCATGTAAGTACTCAGGCCAGGCCACTTCACCTTCACCATCATACATGAAAGTGGATAAGAGATTGAAAAACACCCCCGTGATGGAGACATCTTCATGATTCGAAAAACACCACGGGCAGAGAAGAGTGCAAGAATCCATGAAAGGTATGCAAAGGTTTAAAACTGGATGAGAGGACACACTTTTCATCTGGCCCTCCTTCTAGTGCCAGAAATGTTGACGTTGCTAGACCTGCGAACATGTCAATGGGATTTCCCCAGTAAAAAGTCCCAATTAGATCACAAAGCATTTAGTGTAGGAGTTCCAGCAGTGGGTCATAAGGTAATGCCTTAACCGTGATGTCACACTGAGGCAAGTAAGATAACTCTGTCAGTAGTAAGGCTGTGACCACTACAATGAGCCAAGGAAGGTGAATGAGAAGTTCTAACACATGGGGGGTGAGATGAGTGCACCCCTTAGCAGCCTATAGCAGTACTCAACTAAGAAGGGAACACACGAGCAAAGATGAATCACAAGATGGAAAGTAGATCATTCGACAATCCAAAGTGATGGTTAAACCAACAACACATCTGCAACAAGATTCATATAATAGCATACGAATCATTTCATACACAAATACGTAAGTTAAACAACATATATTGCTAAGAAACTGGAGCAGTCCAACTACAAGAACAACATATGCATGAAAATGTGTTGGCTCTTATTATATAAAGAAGTGTAAGTCCCAATCATACAATAAATCCATGTAAACCACATCCGTCTACTCCTCCAAAGAGATGAACTAGCTCCATGTAGTGGAGAATCCAAGGCGCATTACACTACTGTCTAAGCTTTCTTCAAGATAGCCTTATCAGAAGCTTGGCTGACCAAAAGCCTATAAAATGAGTTATGAGGGACTATTTATAGCAAAGGGTAGGGTGGCCCTTGACATTCCACTTTGTGACTATTCAACTACCCTTATGACTCTTCACCTACTCTATGACTGTTACATTCACTATTGACACTTGACTTACACTTGGCATGACTCAACATTACAATGCACATGTACCCATGTGAACACAATGGCTTGAGCAAGCCAAACTAGACATCACTTTAACTTAGACAATTATAGAAGTCCAACTACTCAACAACCTCATGCCGATCAACAGTAACATATTGTTGCCAAGCTTTGTAGTCTTTGATAGTGTCTGTGTGTTACGCGGTGACATCTGTCTAAAACTTGACCTTCGCCTCCATAGCATCCGGGTACACTTCTTAGGCTCCTCTGTCTAACTCATCTGAAAGCATGTGCGTCATTGTCTTCAATGTGGTTGGACCAAAAACATACTTATACATGATATCTACACTGATAGGCAAGTTTGGGCTAGTGGCAATGCACATCAACTCATCAAAGTATGAGTCAACCTCTAGTCAGACCTTCTTCTTGGTCTTCACCTAGGTGAGAGACCCAATTGATGGGATCACATGTGTGTGCACCACAACATCCGTGCTCTTGAATACTTGTGCATTGGAAGCCTATATGCTAGTGATGAGTTGCAGGAGGTCCTCATAGTTTTGGATCTGACTCCATATACGTGCTTTCAACTCGACCACATTTGGTCTCATCATCTTTGGCAAGTGAACTGTGGCTCCCTTGTACTTCGTCATCCATGTTTGCATGTCATCAACAACAGCATGTATGTTTGTCAAGATGTGTGTTCTCCTAGCACATCGCTGCTGCTATCCGTTGAGATGGACAACCGACTTGTGCATGGTACCAAACTTGGAGTACAATGATCGCATAACTGTTTCAAGGGACAATACCTCATCTAGTATTTCCTTCTTCAGCTAGCTCAGGTGGACATTGTCACCAAGTCTCTTTCTTGCTTGGCCACCTAAATTTTCTTCACCATTCACTCATTCTCAGCTATAATAAAATGAACAGTTGAGCCATTGGCTTCATCATATTCTTTGGTTGCATCGACCAAAGTAGATGGATGTTTGTGCACATCAATAATGATCACTCATTCGTCAAATTGTGGAGGGGATGTTTGATCCTCTAGAGTTGATACTCTGGGAGAATGTAGAACTCTATGTTGGGATTCAACAAACAAGATTTTTACACAAAAATATCGTCACCATGACTATTTGCAGTCAGTATGGGTCTATCATCACTTATACTGTCCTCCTAAGCAAGTCTCAGACCTCAACTCTTCATGTAAAGCTTTGAAAATGAGAGAAAGACATTAAAAATCAATAAAGCTCTGGTTCCACACTTTCTCTTACTATTACCTACGGTCCCGCACCCTTTGTTCATGTTACTGCAGATCTGCCCACTCTGTCTGTAAAGGGGTGGGTGCGGACCCCTGTGAAAGTAAAAAAGGCGCAAGTTTATTCTAAAAAACTCACTTTGGGTTAATTCTAGATGATTCTAGAAGGAATTTTGACGTGGATTGTTTGCTCCAATGTGGTTCATGCATCCCAAAAGGGAAGGAGCTAATCCCTTGATGAGAGGAGCTATCCCTTTGAAGGAGGGCTTTATCCCTTTGAAGGAGGACCTAGTAACTTCCCTCCATTACACTATAAATTAAGGCATTGGGTTGGTTGCTGGAGAGGTTAGAAGCTGAACATTTTTAAGGGTAAATACTGGTGGAATTAATACTTCCTAGTTAAGCTTGAGAGGAGAGATCACATACCTTTTGGCTTCATTGGGAAGTGAGTGAAACTTGTCAAAGTAGAGGAGACTTTTTGCTGGACCCTGGGAGGAGCTTGTACAGCATCAAGGCATAGGTTGTAAAATTCCTCTTTGATTTGAATTAATACAATTAGATTCATTTTTCTCAACAAATTGACTTATGTGGTTTGTTTCATAAATTCCTTGATCATTATGATGGATATGCTTTATGAAATTGGCTTTTTAAGTGCTATTTAATTTCTTTGCTTGTTTGTGTTTGTAGACTTGCTACAAGGGAGCTCATTTGGATCAAAGGGGCGAGGCTTCCACAAATTTGCATTGGACCCAAGGTAGGCCTAAAACACTTGTTTGCCTTTGTTTTTAATTCCATATTTAGAGAAAGATAGTTTTTGATTGGCTTGCTTGTCACTAGATATCTTTAGATACTAGGAAGGTTGAGCTTGTCTGCAAAATCGACTCATTCCATGTGACAAAATGGCGACTCCACTGGGGACTTGATTTTTTTCCTTGTTTTTACTTTGACCTAAGAAACTGTGTTTTTGTTTCTGTTTTTGGCTTGTTGTGTGTGGAATTGGGTGGATTTAATAGATCTAGGATTAGTTTTTGTTTTTCATAACTTTAGGAGAGGAACTCACCCTCGGCTTGCAACACAGTGCGGACTTATCCGCACTTTTGCTTTTCACACAGAGCGTTCCCGCACCTGTGTGAACTGCGGGCCTGCGGACCCTGCTAAAATTTTGAAAACCTTAAGATTTTCTCTTTTAGTCTTTTTAGTATTTGTTTAGATGTTGTTATCCCCTACCCAGACCTGCATGTGACTTGTTAAGAACTTTCCTTAGGTTAATTCCATTGGTGTTAGGGTTTTAGGTGAAATTCCTAGAAGTTTTGGTTGTTGGTCTTGATTTTCATTTTGGTGTAGTAGCTCAGAGCTTAGAAGCTGTAGAAGCCTCAAATCACCTTAGTTTTTACTGGCCTTCTTATGAGTCTGACCATTTGCAAAATCTACCTTTGTTGAGGAATCCATTTTGTGTTTTCTCTTTGCGAAACTTCGAAAAAGCTTGTGTTAAAAGTTTGGATTTCATTTTTAGAAAAGAAAACAAAAATTAGTTGTTTTTTGACTAATTTGTGATTCTGGACAAGTTAGTCCTTGGTTTGCTTATAGCTGAGTAAAACATCCTTGAAAAAGACATCTTGTAAGCTTTTACTTCAAATAGTTTTTATAGTTTATAGATCTCAAGATTTGCTTTGCCCATAGTTTTGAGTTTTTTATAAAAATAAAAAAAAATAAAAATCTTTTGGAAAAAGTTTGTTTTTGTAGTATTTGAGCATTTGAAAGAAAAGGGAAATTTTTGTGAATATAACTAGTTGTCTCGTTTTGAGTGCATTGGAAAAGACAAAA
>APFE030979469.1:0-22112 GCA_000404065.3 Pinus taeda
TTTTTTAAACTTTTTCAGGTAAACGACACAACTATCAACAATATCCTTGGTCGCAAAGATCAAGCGGTTCTCCTAGGTATTATTTTATACTTTTCCGAGCTTAGGAGACACAACTTTACGAAAAAGTTCAACATGGAGTTTTCTAAAGTTTTTCAGACTCCCTAAACATGAAAAGCGCCGAGTTTCTCCTATACTGGACTCGTTAAAATTTCACAGTAAAGGACCTGTTCTATTACAAACAGGAACGGACCACTCCTTCTTAGGGTTCTCATCAAAAACTAAGTTGGACTCATCCGAAGGATGAGCTTACAAACAAGCATATGTTATCCTCCTCAAGCTTGTAAAAAATAAAGAGGTACTTGCCAGAAATGGTGGGGGAAAAATGAGAAGAATGAGCCTATTTGATATCCTTTTGTCTCAAGCAAAACCTTACTACCACTCTTGAACACGACACTTATTCATTCACCTAGGTTGGGAAATCCTTTACCTCACAGTTGACCAAAATCACTTGACATTTTTAGCCGGGTTATGGGAGTCGACTTTGAGTCATTTATCACCAAACCATCTCTTGTGTCGTTATGTGTTCAAGAGATCTGAAACAAAACATTCAACCGCAAAATACCTATCATTCATCATATCATCATTGAGTCAGTCCTTGCAGCAACATTTCTTCAACTTGAACTATGATTTCGTGTTGTGGACTTGCCTGCGACGGGTCGCTTTCAATCGACATCAACACATTATCTAGAGAGTTGACTTAGAAATCGTCAGTACCTTGGAGTCTGCATGCATCAATGGCAGGGTTCTCGCCTTCGACGTTAGTTTTCATCATTGACTTGCGATCGAAGGATTCCATGAAATGTTCGACACTGACTCATTCATTCACATCTCATGGATTGTGCTGGGTGCTTTGAGAACCATTGACATTACTGGTTGTCTCTCTCACGCTTGTTAACAGTTTACATCATTGACTGGTAATCAAGTGGTTTCTACCATGTTCGACATCGACTCATTTATTCACATGGCTAGAATCGTACCAATTCGGGAAGTAGAGATGAAGACCCTGGAATCTAGTTTCCACCATCCAGGCTGCGAGGAGTTTTGTATTCATTATATTGTAGACCAATCTGGCTGCATCCATACTGTGTCTACATGAGTCTATGATTATGATGTATTATGAAATCATTCCTGTATCAGAGTAGTTATTCTGTTAGTTAAAGTTTTGATCTGAGTATGGGAATGCCTACCTCAGCGATGATATAATCTTATACATGTACTTTGTGTTGAAAATTGTAGGTTCTGACCAGGCTCTCCACGAGATAATCCTTGAAATGATAAAGTACTTCACCCTTCCTAGATGATATAAAACCCTTATCTATTACAGGCTTCGCACTTTAGGGGGCAATCTGTTAAACTGAAATTTGTCACCATGACTATCTGCAGTTAATATGGCTCCATCAATAGTCATATTATCCTCCTTGTCAAGCCTTATACCTCTGCTCTCCATGTCAAACTTCAAAAAAGAGAGAAAGTCATTAAAAATTATGTTTATCTCTGGGTACGCAGGTTCTCTCTACCTTGCCTGCGTGTACGCATCCCAAACACACTGTACCTGCGTACTTGTACGCTCTGTAAGCCAAAGGATGGGTGCGTACCCCTGGAAAGGTCAAAAGGCGCGAGTTTCATCCTTAAAAAGTTACTTGTGGTCACTTCTAGAGCCTTCTAGAAGAGTGTTTGACGTGTATGAGCGCCTCCAGATGGTTCATGCATCCCTATGATAGAGGAACTTATCCCATCAAGAGAGGAGCTACCCCATCCAAAAGAGGGAGTACCCATTGATGTTAGAACTGAATAACTTCCTCTAGAACACTATAAATACAGGCATTGGGCCAAGGGAGGGGAGGTTGAAAGCTGAACATTCCAAAGGGTAGATGCTGCTGGAATTAGGACTTCCATTGTAAGATTGTGAGGAGAGATTACCATCCTTTCTTGTTTCATTTGGAAGTGGGTGAGCTTGTCAAAGTAGAGGAAAACTCTTGCTGGACCCTGGGAGGAACTTGCACAACAACAAGGCTCAGGTTGTAATGGTTTCTTTTTTGTTTCCTTAATACAAATAAGTCCATTCTTCTCAATGATTTGTTTTTAATGAATTGTTTCATATACTCCTTGGTCTATATGTTGAATATGCTTTGTTTTATGAAATATTCAGGTGTTATGTAATCGTTTGATTGTTAGTGTATGCAGGTTTCAAAGTGAAGGAGGAGCTCATCTGGATCGACGAGGTTGGACTGCTTCAACAAGCGTTGGACTTGAGGTAGGATCGAAAAACACTTGGTTTCTCATAGAATAATGTATGTTTAGAGAAGGATTGCTCTTAATTGTCTTGTTTGTCACTAGAGAGTCTTAGACTCCTAGGGAGGTTAGTTTTGTCCGCAAAAATAACTCTTTCCGCATGACAGTCATCATCTGAAGAAGAAATATTTTCAGAGGTAGAAGGGATAGAGAGAGGTGGCACATCTGCCAAACTAGGCTCGTAGGTCAATATATTTTCATCAAACTTTACATCTCTTCTAATGATAACATTTTTGGATTTAGGTGAAAGAAGTCTATATCCTTTGACATCTTTAGAATATCCAAAAAAAATACATTTTTCACTCTTAGGTTCTAAGGCTTTATGTTTCTCATCTGGAATATGGGTCCATGCTTCACTACCAAAAACATGAAAGTGACTTACATCTAGTTTAATTGAGCTCCATGCTTCTTCTGGAGTGATATTCTTTAAAACCTTAGTAGGAGTGCGATTTACTATGTAATTTTTACAATTAATGCTTATGCCCAAAAGTTAAGACTAAATCCTTTAGATTGAAGAAAATAATTAGCCATTTCTTTTAAGGTGTGATTCTTCCTTTCAACTACACCATTTTGTTGTGGAGTATATGGAACAATATGTTGCATTTTAATTCCATGCTCAATGCAAAAGTTGATGAATTTTTCGTTAACACGTTCCTCACCATTATCAGATCTTAGCTTAAGATTTTGATGTCCATATTACTCAACAAAGGCCTTAAAGTCCAAGAACATGTTAAAGACTTCACTCTTGATTTTTAAGAAGTATACCCAAGTGCGTATGGAGAAATCATCAATGAAAGTTTAAAAATACTTGTAGCCAGAGAATGAAACAACTGGAAGTGGACCACAGAAATCACTGTGCATAAGCTGTAAAGGGGATGAGGCATGCCAAGAAGCACGTTTTTCAAAACTATCCCGATGATGTTTTCCGAGTACACATCCGGAACAAACACCATATCTGCAAGATACCATAGGAAGACTTGTCACCATATTTTTCTTATATAGATTTTGAAGGGAGCGATAGTTTAAGTGACCAAATTGCTCATGCCAAAGTTGGCTCACTTCATCATTATGAGAAACAAAGACTAAGGGAAGAGTTGATGACCCAAAGTTGTTAAACTTATACAACCTTATAGAATTATCAACAATGCCAATAGCTAAAATCTGTCTAGGATCTATTAGGTCCTTAATTACAACATCATGATGTGAAAATTCAATGGTTTTACCTTCAGCTGAATGAGTTATCTGATAGACATATAGAAGGTTGTAGGTTAAGGTTGGAACACATAATACATCATTAAATTGACCATTGTCTAGATGAATAGTTCCAGTCCCTACAACACTAAGTGATCTATCATCACCAACATATATATTTTTGGTGTTACACTAATTTAAAGAAGAAAACATGGCTTTGTTTTTGGCCATGTGATAAGAAACTCCAGAATCAATGAGCCACTCATGAGAATGAGAAGAAGAAGATACAATTAGTGCATAACTAGACCGAGATGCTTGACAACCACATGTAAAAAGTGATATTCCTGAAGATGAAGTTGAAGTTGAAGATTGCTCCAAATGGATGTTATGCTTCTTCATTGTTGCTTCCAAGGCTTCCATCTTCTTAAAGATTTGGATTCTAAGTGGCCATCTTGATTACAAAAGTTGCAATGTCTATCAGTTTTCTTCCCTTTGTTTTTATTTTCCTTATCATTTTGTTGAATTGATTTTTTATTTTGAGTTGAAAGTGCTTAAGACCCTTGGTCAGTTTAGGGCCATTCTTTTTAGGATGTTGCTTCTTAGGATTCTTTGAACTTGGTTGCTTCTGGGCGGCTAAGGCTTTCTTAAAAGAGTTTCTAAGATTAAGAAGACCAAGATGTAAGAGTTTTTCTTGTTCTCTTATTAAAGAATCACAAAATGCATCAAAAGAGGGGGACTTGCAGTCTTTTCCTTGAGAAATAAAGACTTCTCTAATAGAATGGAAAGTGGAAACAAACACAGAGTAAGCTAGTCCCAACATAGTAAGAATGGAATAGGAAAGGCCACCATCTTCTTTCTTAACCTTAACACCTTCCAAGAGAAGTCTAAGAGTCTCGAACTTGGACAAAAAATCTTCAATGGAAGAAAAATTATTGGGGTCTAACGTAAGCAACTCATTTTCGAGTTGATGGGCTCTAATTTCATTTTTAATTCCAAAATTTTTATTGAATTGTTTTGTTACTTCACTAGGGGTATCAAGTTCTATGATATGGAATCTAAGGTCTAGAGAAGCAGACATCCCTATCAACCCATGTGCTTGATCTTGCCTATTTTCCCATTTGGCTTACTTATCTTCATCTTTAGGTTTAGACTCTTAGCCTGAAGCTATTCTAGAAAGATATTTACTTCTAAGTAAATCCTCCATGTAGGACACCCATTGGAAGTAGTTGGTGCTATCAAGAATAACTTGGCATGAAATTTCCATTTTAATAGAAACTGAAGCTGTAGATGTTGAAACTAAGTGTTCTAATGGAAAGATCTCGAAAAATTAGGCTGATTAAAAAAACGGCTTTGAAAAAGGCTTCTGGATGAAGAGGTTATGGCCTTTTGAAAAAAAATTGTTGAAGATGTCGGTGAAGTACGTGCATGTGTGGAAGTGAATGATAATGTTATATTTAAAAAAAATACCCCTCTTTCCAAGCTTAATCTAAGTAGCTCACTTGAAAAAAAATTATGTGACCCACTTTTATAAATAAGTGAAAACCACTTTTACAATGGTACTCTATGAGCTACCCACTAAATTGTAACTTAAATAAAAAATAAAGAGACTTTAGAATTATAAGTGACTCACTTTTTACAATAGGTGATAACACTTTTACATAAAGTAACTTTAAAAAATAAGTTACATGTGCCTTTTGAAAAAGTAACTCACTTTTAAAAAAAAAAATTATGTGACCCACTTTTATAAATAAGTGAAAGTCACTTTTACAATGATACTTTATGAGCTACCCACTAAATTGTAACTTAAATAAAAGATAAAGAGACTTTAGAATTATAAGTGACTCACTTTTTATAATGTGTGAGAACACTCTTACATAAAGTGACTTTAAAACATAAGTTACATGTGCTTTCTGAATAAATAACTCAACAAAAAGAACGACTTGAACCGAAGACCTTTATTCTCATAAAGTAACTTTGGACCAAGTGAGCTAGTTTAAAAGGTTAGTAATGTTTGGAAAAGAGGCTCGGGTTTATTTGTTTTTGTTTTTTTTAGTTGCTGAAGCTTTGGGGTGAGTGCTTACTTGAAAAAGCCCTTTTTTGCCTACAAAACAAAAAAAAAACCGCACAACCCAACACTGACATGCAAAAAAAAAACCTTATGGCTTGAAGTTAGCTTTCGCCATAAACTAAATATTTTCCTCAATGTTTCTGATTTTCTGAGATTACATTAAGGCATGGAGAAAAAGAGCATACACATGAGAGAAATCCTTTATTTCTGTTTCTAATTTGCCCATATTGGACAGAGTTGTGGAGCAAAGAGCATACACAGAAATGAAAGGTATAGATCCGGTAATAAAGAACAAAGAGATAAATAAACCAAAATAAATAGAGAGATAAATAACTAAAACTGCAAACAAACACTGTATACCTCCAGATCTTAAAAATAACGTAGCTAGGGCTACCAGAAACGTTTTCGCGTGAAACGAAAGGGGTTCCTCACTGAAACAAATGATCTTAACACAATAGAGCAATGCTCTTGTCCCGAAAGTGGTCAAAAACAATAGATCTAGGAAACGATAGTCGGAAGCAGTTGTACCGACTTCAGATTTAGATCACCAATGAATGCAGCCCTTAAATAGCTCTGATACCATGTAGGAATTTACAGGGTAAGTTCCTCAGATAGAACACCAAAGTACATTGTTGACAAACAAATCATAGGTTAATACACCAATATTCTTGAAGTGGTTAAAACACTCAAAGTGGAAAGCAGTCCATGGCCTGAGCCAACACAACCACTTCAGTGAATTTAGTAATAAAAGAAAGAAAATTTACATAAGCTTATCTCATGAATGGTCACCTTACAAATGACCCTCCATTCTCTTTAAATAGAGATCATGGACCAATCAGGTGTTAAGCCATGGATCAAGTGTCGGTAATACCGAGGAAAGAATGAACCGTTAGATCACTTCATGTCTAGAACATATCGTGACCGTTAGATTGTAAGTTACAAAAGTACATAGTAAAGAAACACACTTTACCTAACTCTACACTAAACTAAGTTATACTTAACTATGTCCTATGTGTTGGAATATCCTAACATGATGGACTTGACACAGGTCCAAACACATCACTGTTCATAAGATTTAATATCCCTTTCACTCTCTTAGCACCAGAGGGGAAACTCACTTGATTTTGCTTCCCACATACACATTGTTCTAGAAATCGAATCCATAGAGAAATTAAACGTACCTTCTACCATACCATTACCATGTAGTATTCGATGACCCTTATCTCCAATATATCCAAGCTTTTGATTCCAAAGCATCATCTTTTCTCCAAAGACCACTAGATTTTCTGCTCCACTTTCAGGAACCATAGAGCTGTTACACCCATCAATAACAATGCTACCTAAAAGCTTGTCCAGATTTCCAATTTGAACTCCCCACATCAATAATAGTGCTTCTTGAACCATCTTGCAAGTATCTTTCTTGAACACTATTTTTACACCCGCATCATCCATCTTGCTTACAAAAATCAAATTTTTGTCCAATGTAGGAATATGCAAAACACTAAGAAGTGTTCTAATCCTTCCACCTTGAAACTTCAACTTGATTTTTCTACTTCCGATGGTTCTAGCGTTCCTATCATCCCTTAAGAAGACATCACCACCATCATATTTCTCATACTCATAGAACCACTCCCAATGGGGAGTGAAGTGAAAGGGGGCACCTGAGTTAATCAACCATGCCTCGTGATCTACACATGTACTTGAAGAAGAAGACAAGTACACATCCTCACTTTCATTTGAGATGGTTTTTTCCTCTGCAGAACGAGCATCATCATATTTCTTTCCTTTCTCAAGAGCTTTATATCTACAAACCTTTTTGTAGTTCCCTTCCTTTCCGCATTTCTAACACACCGTTACAGGTTTTCTCGAAGATTTAGATCTCCCACTCGAGGACTTATTTTTGTTTATGTTCTGGGATCATCCTCATACAGATAAGGCATGTCCATTCTAGCTCTCCATATTTTTCTCTCTCATCTCCTCTGACAACAAGGATGAAACTATTTCATCAAACTTCAAGGTAGTTTTATTATACCTATTACAACAACCAGACTATCCCATGAATCTAGTAAAGAACAAGACAAACTAATGTAATTATCTTCGTATGAAATTTTTATATCAACATATAACAATTAGCTTACCACAATATTAAATGCATTTAGATACTCTATAACCGAGTCTCCATCCTTCATCTTCAATTTATACATCTTTTTCCATAGGAACAATTTTTCCACTAGAGACTTAGTTGGTACAAAGTCCCTAACTTGACCCACAAATTCTTCGTCATAGCTTCCCCTGATACATTCAACAACATTGAATCTAAGATGCACAATTGTATTATGCTCTTTGCCTTCCGATCCAACTTCACCTAGTCTTCTACTGACATTGTCATTGGTTTAGTACCTGAATCTACAATGATCCACTGATCTTTATCCACCAGCAGATCCTCCATCTTGAGCTTCCACAACTCAAAAATATGACCATTAAATTTATCGATCTCTATCTTTCCATTTCTCACCATCTTCTTTCACCACAAGAATCGATCCCACAGATTACCCACTAAACATGGTCTACCACAAGCCCGAGCAAAACCCCTCAGCAGAAAAAGTGCCCCCTTGAAGTCGAAACAACTCTGATACCTAATGTAAGTTTTAACCTTGTACATAAATTACCTACAAACAAATTCTTAAAATAGAAAAAATAAATAATGGCAAGAATATAAAACAAATATACACATATATTTTCTCCTGGATCCCCAAATAGGGACTACCAAATTGATTTTTCATTATATTCCTTTCAATGTTACAATACATATATATACATGCCAAAGCATTCATAAACCCCAATCCATTTAACCCTATATTAGAACATAACCATAGTTACCTTGACCAAATCTAAGAAATACCATGGGAAGAAAATCGTCATGTCTAAAACCATGTGCAAAATCCATGCACAAAACCATAGGTAAGTCCACCCACCTATTATAGGGTCCAAAAAAAAATTCTCGGGGCATTTTCGCCCCCCTTATGACCCCTACTATGCTCGACACGTGTGTCTAGTCATGGAAAGAATATAACACATACCCAACACTCCACCCTTTTATGTGGACGTATTGCTCTTGCGGACAAGAGCAATCTCCCTATGCTTCAAAGAAGCATAGTAACAAACAACCAGGAACCGCTACCTTTCTCTAGAATATTATCAATTGAAACAAATACTATGATGGAGGCCACTTATCATTTAAACAAATTAATGAAGAAGTCCCCTTCAAATATTTTGACCATTCACTCCTCGATGCTTTAGAGATTCTCTCGTTGCTCCCCATAGCTTCCCTATGATGTCTTGAAAGAGATATGCATTGACGGAAACAAACACAAGATCAAAGCATCTAGTATATAACATAAGAGATAAATGGACTAATTAACCAATCATGTGTCATAAACTGATCAATATGCAATCACAATCTATGTAGGTGATCAAGGAATCCTACAAATTATATCAACTAAGATGTAATTGAGAAAGAACAATTTCCTTTATATTAATAAAAT
This sequence comes from Pinus taeda, assembly GCA_000404065.3. Classification (NCBI taxonomy): domain Eukaryota; kingdom Viridiplantae; phylum Streptophyta; class Pinopsida; order Pinales; family Pinaceae; genus Pinus; species Pinus taeda. Next base: position 9,157 of record APFE030979469.1, read on the forward strand.
GGAGAATAAACTTACAATCATGTAGCATTGATGTTGCAAGTCCCTTCCCACCACTCCAACCCTCTCCTTGAATGAATAGCCTTCCAACCTTATTCCTACAGCATAAGCCTACTTCCAACAATCCTGTTCAATCCTCAAGCTTGTGTTAGATTTATAGGCCAAGAGTGGGAATTTTTGGATCCATTTTCCAAGGGATGAAATCCACTAATGGTGAGATAGGGATTCCAAAAAGAGGGAGTTTCTCCATGATGGGAGGGATCAGGACTAAATAAGAAACCATTCGAAGCTTTTTGGTTGGGATAGAGGCTGTTAACCCCCTATACCAATAGGTGTCATATGTCATGATTGACTTGATGAACTTTGTAATATGTTCATACATTTTCTTGTTGCAAAGGTTTTCCATATTTTCAAAAAATCAAAAAAAAAATCAAAAATGTAAAGAGGGTATACCCTAAAAGAAAAATCAAAGGGTAAAAAGAATAAAAATGGTAAAAAAATGAAAGAAAATGAACCCCAAACAAAAAAGACCAGGAAAGTGTGAAAGTCTAAATGCCACTATTTTTTCATTTTGTGTAATAAACAATTGTGTGCAGCTTGTCACTCATGCCACAATTCATGAATAATCAAACTGTTTAAACTTGGCTCATTTATTTTTCAATTTCATGTTATAGAAATAGAGAATAAATATTTGACCAAACAGTGTAATCTTGGCAGATAAGTAGAGAGGTAGAGTAAATAAAGGAGTTCAACAATTTAATCTGAGCCTTTGGATATAATAAGTGTAGATTTAGATAGATATCATTATGTAAAAGAAAAGGAAAATTTGATGAGGGTTTGCCAGTTTAAATGCACCCTAATAAAGAAGGAAAAAATGTTAGGTTAAAGTAGGTAGGGTAGGTAGTTGATGTTGCAGAATTATATGTGCTGAGTAATGTTTCCAAATGTGTTAATCTTTCATTTTTCATCACAAGGCCACGGCATACACTACATTGAAGAAATCACAAGCAAAGCAAAGTCACAATGATTAACTTCCCTTCTCATTTTCCCTAATTATTCACTAATTTCCCCTAAGCACTAAGGTATTTGCTAAATTGGAGGGGCTCAGAGCTTTTCTCTGACTTCTGGAGGGACCAGACCCTCGCCCCAATAATTTAAAAAGCTTAAGTACTTAGAATCATCCATAAAACATTCATTTAATTTCATAAGTCTTTTCCTAAGTAAATCCCATTTTGCTTAGGGAAAATTCACAATATTACATAAAAACCCATTTTTCCACTTTAAGCCCAAGTTTAAATACCAATTCTGACGTTTTTACTTAGCACTTTTACATTTCATGTGATATTAACAATTAAACTATATATTATATAAATCCCACACAATTTCACCATTTCCTGTAATATTTAAATATATATATATATATAAATCCCAAAATTTTATATATTCGGCCCCTTTGGTTAAGCTATAACCATAAGTACATTTTAACTGGGATTAACTAGTTAACCCGTAACTAGTTAACAACTCAATCCCCCTTGCATTAATTGGGATTAATTAACCCTCACGGTTAATTAAGAACCCCCCAACCAATCACGTAAACCCCGATCCGACTAATTAATTCTTAATTGTGTCGGGCCTGCTCACATTAAACCTTGTCCGATCGCGCCTCCCGTTAGCCGTCCGATCACGCTTCCCTCATCCAACGATCATTATCTATATTGTGCACCCCTTGGCGACCGCGCGATCACCAAGCGGTTTTCACCCCGTACCTCCGCCACACGTCAAGCAACCAGTGGAATCGCTGGCTCCCAGCCAAATACCGCCCGTCCCCAAAGGTGGTGCGATACCATACCGCTTACCACCCTCCGCATATGACAAAACGTCATTTCCCGCGCACGTCATTCGCCCGAATAACAAAAAACCCCCACCAAACTTGACTTTGTTAAAAAACAAACAAAACATCATTTTCATTATTCTATACTGCAACTTGCGCTCCCATGCAAAGAACGTCCAAGTCAATTGTCCAAGATTTCCAACGGCCACCTTGTTGAGAAACTTGCAGCCGATGCAACCTGGAACTTGTTAGCCACCATCAACACCTGTCATTACACTGTTCATCCCGAAATATAGGTATTTATCCGATTTCTGCCGAAACCCTGCAAGTTTTGGTTTTCACTGTATATTCCACAGGCAAAGGCCAAATTCAGTACAAATTCAGTCTGTGTTTTACCATATAAACCTACTATTTTGCCCATTTTCCACAAAAAACCCAAATTCCTTTTCTGAATCCACAAGAACCAGAAATGGAAACCCCTGCTGATTTGAATGTCACACCTATTAATGCCCCTCATAAGGACCTAGACTATCTGCCTCTTAGAGATAAAAATTTCCAAATAAAGGACCTAGCCACTAACCAGAATCACCTTAAGGTCTTTTGCCAAGCCAGAGACAACCGCCTAAACGGCTCAGACATTCTAGGACCGTGGGAATCCAACCTTCCTAGCTATTTTCTCCTCTCAATCCATGTTTTCCTTGATCTAATTCATCAATGCCAGGCAAACTATGACCCCAACCGCAGAGGATTTTTTATTTTTTATTTTTTATTTTTTATTTTTTATTTTTATTTTTTTTTTATTTTATTTTATTTATTTATTTTTATTTTTTTTTTTCGGAGGAGAAAAAAGCGTAAACTTTTTATTAAGCTAATAAAAAGGTTACAAACTGTGAATACCCTTTGTGTCGACTTGAGAGCACATCATGTTTTCTAATTTTTTCTTTTTGACTGTAATGCTTTAAAATCAAAAATTCAGTCCATATGACTGATATGAGGACGATTACATAGTCCTGGTCCTGTTTTCTGATGTGTATATAAACTGTCTGAAAAACATAAACCCCTTACGGAGTCTTTAAATACAATTTTGAGGAGATGAAGAGAGGCCTCCTTCAAGGAAGGAAAAACGACCCCGTACATAAGCAGTTTAAACAGAAAAAAAGTATAAAAACGAAAGCTTTTTTAAATATGAAAAACCGCAGAGTTTTTATGTCCCCAAGTCAAACAGTTCTCTTCCCCATAACAACTGCATCCATTAATGAAATGTTGCAATTTTCCCCTAGTCAAGCTCTCACTCCCCTTTCTATGGGATATTTATTTGAGAAATCTACTGAATTACCACAATCAGAACTAATTCATATCTGTCAGACCTTCATGTTAGAAAAACATCAGCCCAAGAGCCCACCTCCTTATGTGCAAACCTTCTTTACCGAGGTGGGAAGAATTATTGTTGATATGATATCTTTAGTTATGGGATTTAACACTAGTGAATACGTTGGTGAGTTAACCCTAGTTTTGTTGTCAATTTTTACTCCTGGACAGCCACCTGTTGTTAAGTATAACTATGCTTCCTATATTGCTAATAAGATTCATGATCAATTCCTAAGATTGGACAATGAGGGAGTCTTCAAGTATACCACTTTCATCTATCATCTTATGTTGTATTATCAGTCAGAGAACTTCCCTTTCCCTATCAGGAAGCTTGACACCAAAGGAAATCCTAGGTCTATCATATTTTGGAGTCCCATTTTCCATAAGTCCCTTGAGACCCCTTACACCTACAATGAGTTCATTAATCTATTTGTCCATCTAGCAACCACTTTATTGATAGGAGTTTCCCCTCCTAGGATTAGTGGTGATATGAAGAAGATCCTACGGTTCTCCAAGCAGTACATGATAGGTGATTGGTACCTATACAAGAACCATACAGAAATTAGGATCTATGGGTGTGAGCTCTGCCCTTTTAAGCTACCAAAGTATATTCCAATGAGACTCTTTGCATTGGAATATTTCAGGCAAATGATAAATGTAGACCTAGTTCATTTTTATAATGCCAAGAAGAAAGCTCAGCTTAGAATCAAGAATCAGTTAGTCCCTTTTGTCTGTAATACTAGGGAGGCATGAACTGAAGCACTTGTTCCCAATTCAACCTACATTTTTTAGGTACACAGAAATAGATGAAACCCTCAGAAAGCTTCAAAAAAACACAATACCGCAGCCAAAATGGCAGGAAGAAATGCTTGAAATTTTGTAATTTATTCTTATCAAAAGGTAAATTTTGATTTTTACCACAGTCAATGAGGGTAAATAGGATGAACATAGATCAAATAGGTAAAGCGTATCAGATGCAGGTAAAGTGTATCTGTAGGGAGATAAAAATAGAGCAACCAGCACAAAATTACACCAAGGACAACAAGATGCCAAATATTAGGGCCTAACTCTAGCACACTCTCAAAAATAGGGACAACAAACCATTCTTTTTCCTTATCTGTCATCTACGAAGTCATCTGGCCCTATTTTCTTGTAAAATATGATTAGTCATCTCAGATTATATTTCACTTTGTTATGAGATATTTCATTGTAAAGTTTTTGTATAAATACGCCCCCACTCGAAGTATTGAGGGTGGATTATTTGACATTGCTGTAACACTGATTATTTTGGAATAAAAAGTGTTGTTGGACAAATGTTTCATGGCTGACTGGATGAAGGATTGATGTAAAGGATTTTTCACAAGATTCATGTGTTGGACATGAAACAAATAAGTATCTTATATCTCATGTGTTAATGTTTTCTTGTTTATTATATCAATTATGTTTCATATCTAAATATTAAAATGAAAAAGAATAATTCATAAAGTGCTTAAGTGCAATCTATCTTCAATCGTTTTTGTTCTCAATGTTTTCTTCTAAACAAGCATAAACAATGAATTCTTAATTGCTCCTGTTTCCTAGTTTATTCATTTTAATCATTTAATAAAGAATTCTTAATTGCTCTTTATTGATGATTAGTCATGTTCTACTCTCTTAAATCATATTGAAGAATCCTTAGTTGCCCTTCAATTCTTTTAAGCCCATCCCATCTTTTAAGTCTCTATTTGTTCTCCATTCAGCTAGCTTGCCCTGTGAAGCCATCCTTTATTAAGAAACCAAATCCAATTGAGCCATTTTCCTTGACTCCGTTAGCCCAATGAACTAAACTTTTCAATTTTACCCCTTTGCTATTGAACTTCACCAACAAATTCAAACAAAATCCCAAGATTTAATAACTAGCCTAAAACATTATAAAACGAAGTTAAAACTTAAAGAGAGAGCCCTCTTTGGATACAGGTTGGCTAGATTATGTATCTAAAAGATTGGTTTGTGGTTACCTCGGACCCCTTTCCCCTTTTTACAACTTCTGGGAAAATCTGAGTGATAATAGATGCTACCAACAATGCCTCTAGACTTCACTTTTTTATTCTTACATGCATTAAGTCATGTTCGCTGGTCACAATGTAAGACAATGCGTACTTATGCGCAATTCCTAATGGAATCCTCTGTGTATGCACAAAGATTGACTAGGGAACTATGCAGGAAGCTAAAAACAAGGTTTTGTACCATGGGATCGAGGAATTCCACTTTATTTGGGATAATTTGGATTCTAACTTTGCAAGGGAATTCTTTGGAACACATTTGTGGATAGCGAAAGATCCAAACTAATGGATTTGCCTAATGCGACAAAATAATGTGTAACAGATTGCCCCCTAAAGTGAAAATTCATAAGAGATATTTAATGAAGGAAGTGCTTTATCATGCCAAGGTTTGGTTTAGAGATTGTAGTCGGAGACATGAAACAATGAAACAAATGTTATAATGTAAAATATAATATCATCGTTAAGGTAGGCATTCCCATACTCAAAACATAAATGTCTCAAAGAACAGTACGAAATTACATTTGAAGATCCATGTCAATAGATGACATAGTATGGATGATGTCATCAATGGATCTATGTTTACAATCATGAATATTTAATAACTCCATGCAACCTGAATAGATGAAACTAGATTCAGGGTTTTGATCTCCATCTCTAAATTCATAATATGAATCTTGCCATGTGAGAGAATGTCTCATAGTCAAACATGGTAGAAACCACTTTATTACTGGTCAATGATGTAAACCATTAATAAGCGTAAGAAAAACCACCAATAATGACAATGGTTCTCAAGGTACTTTCAGTACAATCTCTGAAGTGTGAATCGATGTGGTGATGTCAAAAACTCATAGAATCATTTGACTGAAGGTCAATGATGAGAACCTATCATTGCAGGAGAGAAAAATGCAATTAAGGCATGCAAGCTCCAAGGTGTTGAAGGTTTCTAGATCAAATTCCTAGATAATGAGCTGAAGTCGATAGGAAGTGACCCATCACAAGAGGGCCCATGACACGAAACTCATGTCAATTTTCGAAGAATAACAACTTGGAGTAATACAGGACTGACTCAGGGATGGTCGATGCAACTGAAGACTATGATTAATGAAGTAATTTGACTGAGGTTGGACTTCTCTTGAACATATCAGAGACATGACATGATGACTTGGCATCATTTAACTCAAAAACCAAAACCCAAAAGAATTGAAGACTTTCAATGAGATATGGTCAATTAGGAGAAAAATGGATTTACCAACTCGGACACAAAAAGTGATGAAGTGTCATGTTCAAGAGCGACACACTACCTTTTACAAATACAAAACAAATATTCTTTCCCACTTTTCCCCTACCATTATTGGAAAGTACCCCTTTATTTTTTACAATCTTGAGGAGGATAACATATGCTTGTCCTGTAAGCTCATCCTTCGGATGAGTCCTTCGAAGTATTTTTAACAAACCCTAAAAAGGAGTGGTTTGGTCCCATCATGATTAATGAGTCCTACAATATTTAAGTTTTTTGGGTCCAGCGAAGGGGTAAATCGATTTCGTTGTCATGTTTAATGAGTTTGAAAAGACACAAAAAGAAAACTCATGTAGCGCTTTCAACTCAAAATTTTAACGAGGCAGGAGAAAGTAAAGCTCAGTGTTTTTTTAGTTTTAGGGAGTTAAGAGAAAAACATAAGTAAAATCCACAACGTCCTTTCTCGTAAGTCAAGTCCCTCAAGCCCAAAAAAGGGTAAAATAATGCAGGAGAAAACTCTATTGACCATGATGAGTCAATGTATACCTTTTTCATAAATAGTTTGGCTCATTCTGTAAAAGGGGCAAACTTATACTGAATAGACAATTGTCCATTTACTTTTACAATTTTGAAAAATCAAGTACTCGATGATCTTTTCATTTTTAAGGAATCTGAAAAGGGCGTAAAGGGAACTCTAGGGTTTCAGTTTTTCATAAGTTTTAACGAGTTCATAAAAGTGATAAAAATATACTCAATATCAAAATGATTCGTTTTTCGTAAATAACCTGTGACTTGCACACTTAAACTCGAAATAATTATCTCTGCTAAAAAATAAAGTGAAAAACATACTAAATTTGGATTTTAAAGGTTAATATGAAAAAATAATATTTAAATAGGCCTAAAAAACTTATAAAATCCCAAAAAGTAAAAAAAATAAAAATTACCATTTGTGTTCTAAACCTTTTGAGAGTAATAGAGGTCATTTTTACCAGAAACTTCAGAGGCGGATTCTAAGCAAACTGTTGGGTAAAATCACAAGCCATCTTTTTTAGGTAGCTCATCTATTTGAGATATTCATTTTCATGTTTTTTATTTAGCATTTCACCTTAGATTTGGATTTTTTGGGGAGGGTTTTCAAAATGAAATTCACCCTCGATGTGAATAGGTCACACTTATCGGGCTTGCGCACATTGACCAATTTTTTTAGAATAAAAAATGCGATGTGCGCAGTTTCTAAGAAGATAACCATGCACATCCGCACTTTCTAGCATATTTGGTTGCACACGATGTTGAGGGCACAAAAAATAATATGAAAAACACCCAAATTTTTTGCTAATTTTTACCATGATTTCTTCTAATGATCTCTTATACTTGTTTGCAGGGCTTTGAGCTACAAATATGGAGTGGAGAGAGCGTGAACATGAAGGGGAAGACATAGCTTCTCTAAACCATCCAAAGACCATAGAGGCATTGACAAATTTTGTCCTATACAAGGTTTTCACCATTCCGGGCATGAAGTCCTAATTAGACTTGCCAGAATGGATGGTGGGCAAGTGGAACGTTGAAGACAAATGTTTCATAGTCGAAGCCCATAGACTTGTCGTTGATGTTGATGACATGTACTTCTTGATTGGACTTCCATGCTATGGGGTAGAAATCAATTTGTTTAGGCATAGGCGAGGTGGCGAAACCAATGGCACCTATCTGATACAACATTGTACTGATAGAGCTACTCTCAAATATGGGAGACTTAACATTAAAACCATTTCATGAATTCCTTTGAAAGCTATCGGGTTGACTATTACACGACTATGCAGTAGTGCAGCTTTGTATTTACTCACAAAGGCTCAAACGAAAACCACCATAGAGTGTTTGCAACCTACTATATTCAACTAGAGCGAGGTTGTAGTTGCCAATATGAAATGGAAACTAACTAGAGTCAGAACATACAGACTCAAAAAAATTGGGTATCGGGCCTTTGTTATCTCATTTTCTCTAGAGTGAATCCCTCTTCTCGCTCCATAGGTAGCTATAGGGAGAGGAGAAACTCGAGACCCACACATGTTGAAATGGGTCACACTTATGGCATGCCAAAAAGGTGGCCAAGGACGAACGATCATATATACTCCTGACTTCTTCGAGTGGCTGGAAAATAAAATCATCATGATTGAATATTTTCCATACGTAGGGATAGATTACACAGGAAATCTGGACATGCCACTGCCACCTGGGATGCAGTGGGGAAAAATAGGTAAAACTTCACACTTTGGTTGATTTTTGAAAATTTTCAATTTTTTGTTAGTTTTTGGCATTCCATAACTAATTGTTTGAAATGATCATGCAGATGTAGCCCCAGTGATACCAATTGGATTACACATATATTATAGGCATGGTGAGAAGCCAATAGCTCCCATAAAGCTGAACCCAAATGCAACGAAGGCATTGATAGAGATAGAGCACAACCTTGAAAGGTTGACCGTGAACAAATAGACTTTGAAATAGTTGAATTTGAATAAATTGACCTTGAAAAGGTGGGTTTTGAAAGTTTGAACTTGGAAAGGTGGACTTTGAAAAACTTGTCCTTGAAAAGGTGGAACTTGATAAGCTTGACCTTGAAAAGGCGGGCTTTGGAAAGCTTGAACTTAAAAAGGTGGGCTTTGGAAAGCTCACCTTTAAAAGGCGGGCTTTAGAAAGCTTGACCTTGAAAAGGTGGTCTCTGGAAAGCTTGACATTGAAAAGGTGTTTGCATTGTTCCTATAGTGGGTTGCTCGATAGGAATATGTGTTATACACTGGACCATAGGAACAATTTAATAAGAAAAAACTTCAGGGACTACCTAAGTAGTCTGAGGAACAAATATTTGAGCGGTAACTAGAATAGTTGTTTGTGATACTTATGGGATAGGTGTCTGAGGGGAACTTGGAACTGGCTACGAAACAAGTGTTTACGTGTACTCTGAACATGTTTTTGAACCATTTGCTGAATAGGTGTTTGAGGAATTCCCTGGACAGGTTGTTGAAGAATTGTTTGCAGAATCCCTTGAATAGGCTACTAGATAGGTACGACAATACTTGGAATAGGTATTTTAGGAATAGGTTGTCCATTAGGATGAACAGGTTGATAAATTGGTACTTGTAGAGAAACTAGACCAAAATTTTGAGTAAAACGAAGATTCTGAATAGTGTTCGTCCTAGGGTAAGGAGTACCAAGCAAAGAATGGGTTACAATGGGTTAACCTAGACTAGGCTGAGGTATCTGACCATAAGTTCAAGTAAAACGTTGACCTCCAACCCTAGAATAAGATCTGATAACATGTTTTCCTCTAGGTGGTGGATAAGGTGGTTCCACCCCAGGCAGGGAATAAACACTAGTTGGGGTTACTTGAGATACCAAATACCATATGAATTTGTTGGTCTGACATCGTAGGTGCTTCATGTTGAGAATTTAGTAGGGAAATGTATATGTTAATTCTCTTAACTTGATAATTGTTTGTGTTAGATTTTTACTTATTAGCTTTGATATTTGTTAGTTCAATATGCAATACATCTAACAACTACCAAAACAGCAAGAACAATGACATAGTATGTAGGCTCCAAGCCAGGGCCAAAACCCCTCCTCTTGAGGGGAAAACTTGTAAAATATATTCTTATATCTTAGATTTTTCAATTGATGAATACCATGACCTAGAATCAGAAAAGTACCCTTGATCAAGTCTTCCTGGTTCTCCTGTTGCAGTATCTTCTACCTCCCCAGTAAATCTAAAATTCTTCCCCAGCAACTGTTGTTGCTTCACTAGGAGACTTCAATCTCCTTCTTGTTGCTCTTCCCTTGACTTCACTTGTCTTGATTTGTGTCTTAGGGTTAGAAGGAAACCTTAAGAGACCTTAGATCTTGCTTCTTCCAAGGTCAAACTTCTAGACTTCCCCAGTGAAAAAAACCCTAACTTCACATTCCCAAAAGAAAGTAGAGAGACCCAAAACACTTCGACTTCTTCTTCGCACTTTTTTCATCGCCCTTCTGCTGCTTCCTTCTTTGTATGGGAGATGAGTCAATGAAAGATCCAAATGGAGGACAATTTCCTCTTATGTATATGCTTCCTTCAAGGGTGGTCATGTCTCTTCACTTAGGCTGACTTGACAGCTCATGTAGGTCGACTTGATCTTGGAGGTATTTTGACATTTTCAAGACAAAATAAATTTTCATTTACAATTTACAATCTTCCCATAGGGTCTTCGATATATGACAATGACTCTTATACCTAGGAAAAACCTTAGAAGCACTCAATGGGTTCTTGACCTATAAAATAATATAACTTGAGCATGAAACCCATGCTTCAATAATAATAATAATAATAATATAATAATTTCTTTTTCATTTTATATATATAGAAGAATACATTTCATACTAATGAATATCGAACCTAGTTACACATTTTTCAACGCTCCCTCTTAACTAGGGAGATATTCATAAAAGGTACATGGTCATTCTCAATCTTAAGAGATCTCATAAGAAGAGTCGGATTGGTAACCCATCTGTCTAGCATCATGATGGCCAACATTGTTATATAGAAAGGCCTTGACTAATAACTCTATCTCTCCACAAGACCAGAGCACAATGCTAGGAGACCAATGATGTGTAGACACCAACATCATTGTCTCTGAAAGGTACATAACCCAACTAGGTGTTCCCAGAGTATGGCCTCTTGTTCGAATATTCTTATCTTGGGTAGATAATCCTCAAAGAATATAAGTCCATGACTAATCTTGTCTTGAATTCCCTACCACATTCTCAAAGAGTATCAAATTCCAGATGGTTACTCAACCCTCCATTCTTTCTTCCCAAATGAAGACAATAATTCTTGTGTCTATCCCTCCCTCTCAATCCGAGAGGAAAAATCCACCAAACCCAGCTTGTCCCTTAAGTATAAAAGCTTCTTGTTTGGAAGTGATTTTGTCAGTATGTCAGCTACTTGCTCATCAGTGGATATATATTGTAGATGCACCACACTATTTTGCACTAGTTCTCGTATATAGTGATACTTGTTGATGTTCTTTGTCTTCCCATGAAACAATGGGTCCTCAAACAAACTAATACAACTTGTTTTATCACAATGTATCACTGTAGGGTTCATCGGTCCTTCAAATAAGTCAGAAAACAACTTCTTTAACCAAACTGCTTCTCAGCTAACTTCACATGCTACAACATATTATGCTTCAGCACTACTCAAGGCCACAGGTTTTTTTTTGTACTCATCCATGAGACCATAGATGATCACATACTAAAACATCCTCCTGTAGTGCTTCTTACATATTGTTCACTACCTCCCTCATTGGAATATGTATAACCAATCAATTGAACATTATTCCTTCTATCATATTTCAAACAGTAGTTGATGGTTCCCCATAGGTATCTTATGTTTTTCTTCTATACAATGATCATGCTTTGACTCTATATTTACTACAAAACATATGTCTGGACAAGTATTCACCAAGTACATTAATGAGCCAATAAATTGTCCATATCTAGAAGGATCCACAGGGCTTGATTCAAAACTCATTAGTATTTTCAAATTTGTGATCATTGGAGTAGTCATATCTTTATATTCCATCATGTTAAACCTCTTCAAAATCTCGATCATTTACTTTCCTTGACCTAAATAGAATTTATTAGGTTCCTTCCGTAATTTGAGTCCAAGATAGTAATGAATCAATCCTAGATCCTTCATGTCAAATTATACAACCGTTTTCTTCTTACATTCTTCAATTCGACCTTCTACACTTGTTATGAGAAGATCATCTACATATAGAAGAATTATTACAGGTTCATTGTTTACAACCTTAATATAGAGGTTTGAGTCAACATAACGTTTTTGCGAATCCTAGTCTTTGTAGATATGAATTCATTCTTGCATACCATACCCTTGGTGCTTGCTTGAGGCCATATAATTCTCTCTTTAATCTTCAAACATATGCCTTCCTATCTTTGATTTCAAATCCCAAGGGTTGTTCTAGGTAGACTTCTTCATCTATTGTGCCATTTAGAAACATAGTCTTGACCTCCATTTGGTGGATATTCCATCCCATTGATACTTTCATATAGACTAATTATTGAATTGTTGTGTATCTTGATGTTGGAGCAAAGTTTTCTTCATAGTCGATGCCTTCAAGTTGAGAGAACCCTTTTGCCAGAAATCTTGCTTTATACTTGTCTATGCTTCCATCAACTGCATACTTGATCTTATAGATCAACTTGGAAGTAACTATAGATTTTTCTTTAGGCCTCGGTACGATCTCCCATACTCCATTCTTCATTATAGATTGATATTCTTCATTCATGACATCTTTCTATTCTAGATGTTCTATAGCCTCTTCGAAAGTGGATGATTATGCTTCATAACCAGAGTGTAGGTTTTAACCCTGTACAGAAATTACCTGCATACGAATTCTAAAACAAAGAAAATAAACAATGCGAGAGCATAACA
>APFE030979469.1:24129-90818 GCA_000404065.3 Pinus taeda
CTTGAGAAGTCATCTATAAATGATACATAGTACACAGACTTACCCAGTGATGAACCTTCACAGGTCCAAACACATCACTATGCACAAGCTCTAATATCTGTTTCGTCCTCTTACCACCAGAGGGGAAACTCACCCGATTCTGCTTCCCATATACACAATTTCACAGAAATCAAAATCCAGAGAGCTATACTCATACCTTCTACCATACCTTTACCATGAAGTATTCGAAGGCCCTTCTCTCCAATATGTCCAAGCCTTTGATGCCACAACATGGTCTTCTCTCCAGAGACCACTAGATTTTCTGCTCCATTTCTAGGAACCGTAGAACTATTGCATCCGTCAAGAACAGTGCTACCTTGCAGCTTGTACAGAGTTCCAATCCGAACTCCCCGCATCAATACGAGTGCTCCTCGAACCATCTTACAGGTATCCTTCTCGAACACTGTCTTTAAACCTGCATCATCCAACTTGCTTACAGAAATCAGATTTCTGGCCAACGCAGGAATATGCAGAACACCTGGAAGGGTTCTAACCCTTCCACCTTGCAACTTCAACTTTACTTTCCGCGACCAATGATTCTAGCCTTCCTATCATCTTCTAAGAAGACATCACCACCATCGTATTTCTCATACTCGCAGAACCACTCTCTATGGGGAGTGAAGTGAAAGGATGCACCTGAGTCAATCAACCATGCCTCATGATCTACTGTGTACTTGAAGAAGCCAAGTACACATCCCCACCTTCATCTGAGGTGGTTTTTGCCTCTACAGAAGGAGCGTCATCAGATCCCTTTCCTTTATCAGGAGCTTTAGATTTACACTCCCTTCTGAAGTGCCCTTCCTTTCCGCATTTCCAGCACACCACCTTTGTAGGTTTTCCTGGAGATTTAGATCTCCCACTCGATGACTTATTTTTGTTTCTGTTCTGGGACGTCCTCGTACAGACAAGGCATCACCATTTTGGTTGTCCATATTTTTCCGTCTCATCTCCTCCGTCAGCAAGGCTGAGACTATTTCATCAAACTGCAAAGCAGTTGCATTGCTACCTATTGCAATAACCAGACTATCCCACGGGTCTGGTAGAGAACACAACAAACTGATGCACTTATCTTCATCTGAAATTTTAATATCAACAGATAATAACTGACTTACCACAGTATTAAACGCATTAGATGCTCTGTCACCGAGTCTCCATCTTTCATCCTTAGGTTATACATCTTTTTCCGCAGGAACAGTTTATTCACCAGAGACTTAGATTGGTACAAAGTCCCTAACTTGTCCCATAAAGCCTTCGCCGTAGTTTCCCCTGATACATTCAGCAATACTGAATCTGAGACACACAATCGTATTGTGCTCTTTGCCTTCCGATCCAACTTCTTCCATTCTTCATCGGTCACTCCCGTTGGTTTAGTACCCAGGTCTACCGCGATCCACTGATCTTTATCCACCAACAAATCCTCCATCTTGAGTTTCCACAACTCAAAACTCTGACTATTGAACTTCTCAATCTCTATCTTTCCACTGCTCGCCATCTTCTTTCACCACCAGAATTGATCTCGCAGATCTCCCACTGAACAGGGTCTACCACGGGCCCGAGCGAAACCCCTCAGCAACAAAGGCGTCCCCTTGAAGCCAAAACAGCTCTGATACCAAATGTAGGTTTTAACCCCGTACAGAAATTACCTGCATATGAATTCTAAATCACAGGAATAAAAATGCGAGAGCATAACACATAAAACACACATACACAGAGATTTCTTTCCCACTGGATCTCAAAACCGAGACTACCAGCTTGATTTTTCATTATATTCCTTTCAATGTTACAATACATATTTATACATGCTGAAGCATCCAATACCATGGACCGAAAAACCATCGAGCCCAAAACCATGGACCGAAAACCATAGGTAGGTTTGCCCAACCTAATACAGGGTCCAAAAAAAATTTTCTTGGGGCGCTGCCCCGAACCCCGTAGAGGGGGGCTACCCGCCCCCCTCAAACCCCCCGGACAAGGGGGGCTGCCGCCGCCCCTGTGACCCCCCTATTGCAATCAGCGCAACGAAGGGGGGGCTCCGCTCCCCCTCTAACCCCTTGATTCACTACGTAGGTTAGTCGTGGAAAGAATATAACATAACCCAACACAAAGTATCTCTTGGGTCTTTTACTTTCTCTAAATGATCCTTGAGCTACTCCATGACCTTTTGCATCAAGTAGTGCAAACTTCAACCAACTAGGTATTTTCCTTGTTTCTTGAGTGACCACAGGTTGAATAGGTTGATTAGATCCTTCTTTAACATGGTGGGATCCTTCTTCTTTGTCAACTTCTTCCTCAAACATAGGAAGTTCTTTGTCCCTAGAATCTATATAAAGTTCTTTTGATTTCTTGAATGCTATGCTCTCATCAAATATGACATCATGACTAACTTCAATGTGATGTCCATCTTTCATATAGACTCTATATGCTTTTGATGAGTTACTATACCCAACAAATATACCTTTCACACCGGAAGGATCCAACTCCTTTCTTTTGTCTTTAGGTATATGAATGTACACAGGACATCCAAAGATTCAAAGATAATAGATAGATGGATTCTTCCCTGTGAACACTTCTTCAGGAGTTTTGTTGTCTAGAGATCTGTGAGGAAATCTATTTTGTATGTAGACTGCAATCTTAGTTGCCTCACCCAATAGAAACTTTGGTAGATCTCGATCATGTATAATTTCTTTTACACTTTCTTCAATCGACCTATTCTTTCTTTTTATAACTCCATTTTGTTGAGGATTGTATGGAACTATCATCTCCCTCTTAATCCCAGATTCCTTACAGAATGTTATGATCTCCTTGGATATATATTCTCCTCCATTATCAGATCTTAATATTTTTATCCTTCTTTCTATAAGGTTCTCCACTTCAGCTTTGAATTCTTGAAATTTAATGAATACTTCATCCTTGGTTTTCATTAAGCAAACCTAGACCTTTCTTGAGTGATCATTTATGAATGTGACATAATAAAGATGTCCCCCAAGTGATTTTGGAGTCATAGGGCCACATACATCAGAGTGAATGAGATCCAAGATTTCTTTCGACCATGAAGCAACACTTCCAAATGGTTTCTTGGTATTTTTTTCCTAATGCACATCCTTTGTAGACACCTTCATGATCCTCCTTTAGACTTGGTATTCCATCTATTATAGAATTTAGGGTTGGGAGAATCTTGAAATGTAGATTACCAAACCTTGTAGGCCAAATTTCACATGGACTAATCTCAGTGTGAGCTAAGGCATGATTTACCGGATATATTAATCTGTAGAGTATTCCTTCTCGGATACCAATTAATTTAGTTTTTCTATGCTTGAGTCTTTTGCCTAAACAACTACTCTTCCATCAATGAATGCTACTCTATCTCCTTTATCTTCTAAGCTTGAAATAGAAAGTATATTTTTGTGCAAACCTAAAACAAATAGTATGTTGTTGAGGTGGATGTTTCTTCCATCTTCTAGCTTTATGGATGATGATCCGATGCCTTTCACAAGATAGCTTTTGTTTTCTCCAAGTTCCATAGAGTACGCAGATTTTCCTTTTGATAAGGTCTTCAATTGATGAGAGTGACCAGTCATGTGCCTTGATGCACTGCTATCAATTACCCAGATGTCTTCATCTTGAAATGTTCCAGAGAGAGCAGAGAAGATTCATTCATATTTTTCTATGATTGATTCCTTATTTTAATAGAATATGAGACTACATACCTCTTTTATGCTTTTATTGAGATGGCTTGCAATCCTTTTTATGACCTTCTTCATTGTAGAGGATATCTTCATGATGCCCTTAGATAATCAAAGCTCTGATACCATGTTGAGAATTTAGTAGGGAAATGTATATGTTAATTCTCTTAACTTGATAATTGCTTGTGTTATCTTTTTACTTTTTAGCTTTGATCTTTGTTAGTTCAATATGCAATACATCAAACAACTACCAAAATAGTAAGAAAAATGCCACAATATGTAGGCTCTAAGACAGGGACAAAACCCCTCCTCGTGAGGGGAAAACTCGTAAAATATATTCTTATATCTTAGATCTTTTAATTGATGAATACCATGACCTAGAATCAGACAAGTATCCTCCAAGATAAAGTATTCCTTGTTCTCCTGCTACAATATCTTTGACCTCCTTAGTAAATCCAAAATTCCGCCCTAGCAACTATTGCCGCTTCAATAGGAGACTTTAATCTCCTTCTTGCTTCTCTTCCCTTGAATTTTATCGCCTTTGTGTCTTAGGGCTAGAAGGAAACCCTAAGAGACCTTAGCTCCTTCTTCTTCTAAGATCAAATTTCTATATGTCCCCAATTAAAGAAACCCTAGTTTCACATTCCTAGAAGAAAGTAAAGAGACCCAAAACACTTCGACTTCTTCTTCACACTTCTTTCTTCGTCCTTCTGCTGCTTCCTTCTTCGTATGAGAGATGAGTGAATGAATGATCCGAATGGAGGACAAGTTCCTCTTATATATAGGCTTCCTTCAAGGTTGGACATGTCTCTTCACTTAAGACGACTTGACAACTCATGTAGGATGACTTGATCTTAGAGGTATTTCTACATTTTCAAGACAAAATAAATTTTCTTTTACAATTTACAATATGCCCATAGGGTCTTCCATATATGAAAATGACTCTTATACCTAGGAAAAACCCTAGAAGCACTCAATGGGTGCTTTACCTATAAAATAAAATAACTTGAGCATGAAACCCATGCTCCAATAATAATAATAATAATTTCTTTTTCATTTTATATATATATACAGGAATAAATTTCATAATAATGAAGGCCGAATCTAGTTACACATTTGTCAACACTTTAGGCGCGGATGTCATGCTCTGAACAATAGATGTAGATAAAACAAATGACCAAGTAGAAGGTTGAGGAGAAGAGGTAGCTCCTGAAAAAGTCCTAGTAAGTGACTGGTATCCAGGATGAACTGATGGAACACCATATAATAGTGATTTCGGGGAGCTGGTAAACATAGATGAATCAATGGGTTGGATCCCAATAGGAATTTCTGACATAGTTGTTTCTAGAGAATATAAGGCATGTATGGTAGTGAAAAATTATGACCTAAAAAGGTCAAAGTGGTAGAATACCAAGGGTCAGGTCGGAAAGGAGAGAAATGAACTCTTGGGTCAAAATATTCACTATCGGTAAATGGAGAATGATGTGTCTCTAGCTCTTCATTTCCGGTAATATCTTCAATGCTAATTAACCCAAGAGGTAATTTAGTGGTAATTATCAGCCTCCTTCAAGGTGAAGGTGGCATAAGAGAAGGAGCTATAACAGCCGAAGGTGATTCAGGTTGAGAAATTTCAGACTTAGGTTCTTCTACCTTTGGTTCAGTTAGTTTGGTGTCTGAAACTTCACTGGTATTAGATTCAGTTTGAACTACTTCGGTAATCTCTGGGCCATAATCAACTAAGCCCGATTCTACTTCTTGCATTGGATTCACTTAGTTTCTACTGTCTCACATTGCAAAACTATCGATGTTTTAGGTTCTTCTGAGGCTTTAAATCCTGTTGACTTTGACCTTTCAATTTTTGTATTTTCCAATTAACTAGGTGTACATTCAGGGGGTTTACCTTGCATTCTACGTGACTGCCTTGGGGATAATCCTGGATGAAAATTTATCACAAAATCAAACAATATTTACAATTCAATCCTAAAGTCTCTAAAAACTAAAAACAAATAATTAATAGAAGCTAAAAAATCTAAGGATTTAAACCATGAAAACAAGATTTTCACAGCGAGAGCACTAGTTGGTGATGAAATCCAACATCGCAGAAATCAAAGTGAAAAGTGGGTATAGGTAGAGTGGGTGGAACTAGTTATGCTGACAAGCTATTTAATGTACACACTCCAGTGCAATTAAACTTCATTTATGCCATCTCAAATGAAGAATACCCTCCAGAAATTTCCAAGTGAGTCTAGCCAATGTTTGTTCTAGGTACAACAGAGACTTCCTCAACACTGTCACCTCGGGTAAAAGCCCTAAGAATATGGTCAATAAGCTTACCACATAAAACAATTCAACCTGGAGGGATAGTCATAGATCAAACGTGTTAGCACTCCGTAATTTCCTTATCCTATAGGAAGGAAACCTAGAGGTAACCACAAACCAGTTGCAAGCTAGAATCTAACCCTTCTAGCTTTAGAGAGGGATCTCTCCTTATGGTTTTAGTTAATAAATTGGCCGAGTAGTTTGGATAATTTCAGGCTAGTTATGATGACCAAAGTATGAATTTTAAGTGGTGTCTTGAAGGTAAGTGATGGAAGGAAAACCCATTTCGAATAGGTTCATCTTTTGTAATGATTCAAACGAGTAAGGGATGATGATGATATCTTGAGCAAAGGCAAGGTAGGAAACTCTATTGTTAATTAAAAATTTTAGTTATAGTAATGGATGAATATAAAATCAATGGTGACAATATGAGCATCAAACTTAGATGAATTAAAATTTCCTCTAGAAGAACAAGAGGTACATAAATGTATAGTAGATACAAAGAGAGCACAAGGTGAATTCTGCAAATTATTTTATCTGAGCATGAAGAACCATCTTAGTAACACATAAACATAAGTAATAAAAGTAACACATAAAACACATATACCAACAAATATTTGACACGAAATTCCATGGAAAAATACCTCAACCTTCTTCTATTCACTTAAGAAATATTTCAAAATACCAAATACAAGTCTTTGCTTCCAACATTAATCAATTAATAATCAACCAACCAATCTATACTACATTGCCTTTCATCATCTTAAATAGGCTTACAATGTGAAATATTCTATGACCATATTCAATGAATGAGTTATCCATTCAGAACAAATGGAAACTCAAGACAACAAAGCTTAGTGTTTACATCCAAAATTTGACACAACAATTCAAAATAGTACCTGTGGAAAAAAAACTACAACAGTCTGCCATCATGCTAAAAACCCTATTAGAAACGACATAAAATCTCAAGATGACTTGGTTCATTTATTTCCTGCTTTGTTAGCTCTTCAAACTTATCAGGTCCTCTACCATTTGAATGAAAATGAGGAAACAACATCTCCCATGTTCTACGTTGCAACTGTGTGGTAATTATTATCAATCGGTTTAGCATATTTATTTCTTTTCTGTGACCAAGGGGAAGATCAGGGCCATTACATCGACACTTTAACAAATCAAAGTTTCCCACTTGTGGATTGTGCAAGGATGGAGTTTTTTACAATTTAGTTAGCCACCGGGGTTTAGGTGGAATCCTTTATGATTAGATCCTGAGAGCTTAGGGCGAAGCATTTTTTTAGGGCTAAACCCTTTGGTTAGGATGAGGGGTCAATTATTTAGAATACTGCATTAATTTTTGGTCCTTTGGAATAAATATTTCGTGACTTGGTACAAGAGGGGGCCAATTCTCTGGAATATTTCACCATAAACAATCCCCATATGGGACCAAAACATTTGCACCTGGGATTTTTAGGATACCTGAACATCACAATCGATGATTTCATAATACTGTAATTGTTTGCACCAACCAAAAATTTTTGATCGTCAATGTGTGTCATAGCCCTTATTCCTCTGAGCCTTCACATGACCATACTCTAGCCCTTATTGAAGCTTCTCTCTCGACGATTTCCAATCGACAATTTCCAATATGATATACAATATGCTTCCGTTGATTGCTGAACATTGATCACCTTTTCAACTTAGTTCCTAGTTCTTTGATTCCTCAAGTGACCATAAGCAAGCCCCCATATCAAAGCCCAATGTCTTGATGATTTCCAATCGGAGGTTTCACTTTGATACACAACACACATCCGTCAATCGCCAAATGTTGATATGTGGCGTCATCAATGCCACATCAGCACCAAGTCACTTCCACATGTCATGCTATGAGTGGTGACACGTGTCACCCTTTTTCGGCCCTTTGAGACCCTAAAAATGTCGAATCTACCTGCCACATGTCCATTGTATGGTCATGTCATGGTGATGTCAGCTGCCACGTGGGTCATATCGGAACCAATCGCTGACTGCCACACGTCCCTTTGGGAGGAGAGAGAAAAGGCTAGACCTGGCCTAGTTTTGGGAGCAATTCCTTCGTAAATTTGTTTTGGGATTTCCCAACATTTTTCCCACTATCTCGGAAATTTCGAAATGTGATCGCCTTCCCTCCATTGCAAATTGCTGATTTCTGACCTTCCCGACTGCTAACTGACCATAAACCTCTGGGATGCGGCATTTGGAACCTATGATCACCGATATAGCCATGCACCTCTAAACTACGGGATGCAAGATTTTCAACACTTAGGCATTTTCACTTGTTTTTTGCTTTGCAAAGGGGAACTCTGATTTTCTACATCTTTTGAGTATGGGATCCATTTGGGGATCTATAGCTCATTGAAAAGCTAATGCAGAGCTCCATCAGATGATTACACCTATAAGGTCAACTGAACCAAGTATCATAGACAAAAATCCCTCCCAAATTTTGACTGACTAGCCTTTTAACACCAGTGACTCTTTGACACGAAAAACCTTTGGCCATTGGCAAACATTGATCAATGGGCTATTTTGACATTTAAATTTCATGGTAAGAGGCTAAAATATTGATTCCTAGCATGGACTCTAACATCGAATCCAATGGGGATAGAAACCTCACAGTGAGGTGACAAGAACAAAAGCAAACTAGTGGCCTATTCATACCATTGGGCAATGGAGTAAAAAAAAAATTGAAAGCATGACATACTAACTGAATGAATGAAATAACTGAAATAAAATATAATTGAATGATTGATTGAATGAAATACTTATGGTAGAAGACCATCAAGATCTTAGGGCCTTCACTCCAGGCTTCAAATCCTAATGACAACTACCCACACTTGCAATATTGAAAAGTAAAATCATATATATAATGGATTGTGAGATCAGTTGTAGTTTAAAGAAGAAAATGTTTCAAAAGCCTACCATTAACAGGTCATTCTCCAAGTAAATCTCCTGAAAATCCTTTCAGTAGGTAAGAATTGTTCCCATGAAATGCATCAACTTTTAAAGGGCCATTTCACAAGATGTCGAATTTTCCATGTTTTCCTTTCTCTTCATTTTGAACATCCCATTTCAACACCAAATATTCAATCTGAAAATCAATTGCTTTGGTTCATTTGTCAAAAATATTCTTGATTCTCTCCTGTATTCGCGGAGTATTTCCAAATACTTCTTCCCTTGACTTGTGACGTTGGATCATCTGATTAATTCTCCTTTGTATGTCATTTGGCTCTACATCCACCTCTTGCAACAATTTCATCACAGGAACCCCAAGTAAAGAGGGGAAGACTGCATCAATGCCATAAACAAGTTGAAAAGGAGACACACCTATTGACTTTTTGGTGCTTACCTGATCAACCCACAATGAATTCACCAATTTCTTGTGCCAGTTTATTTTGTTCTCCTACATCATTTTCTTAATAATGCTTACTAGGATCTTATTTGATGATTCAACCAAACCATTACCCTAAGGATAATAGGTTGTGGAGGGCCCTAAAATAATGTTGTACTTATCACATAAATTTATCATTTTCTTTGATCTAAATGCAGCGGCATTGTCTATATTGATATTATGTGGGCAAATAAAATAGGATAAACTATTAGTTTCTAGAAACTGAATTCTTACTGAGTCTATAGCTTGTCTAGTCGAAACTGCCTCGACCCATTTGGTAAAGTAGTGAGTTGTTGTCAATATCCACTTTGTTGTCCTGAATAAGTAGGATGAATTTATCCGATAAAATCCAGTCCACATTGTTGGAATGGTGACTTCACTAGTATGGGTTTCAAGGGCAATGGGGGTAATTTCTTCCTTCCTTTAAATACTTGGCACTCCAAACAAATAGAAACTCTTTTGTACACATCAGTAAATAAAGTCAGCCAATAGAACCCAACCCTCAGGATCTTGTTTTCAGTGGTTTTCCAAAACAAATGCCCACCACAATCACCCTTATGAAATTATTCCATAGTATTCTGAGCTTCGTATTCCAACAAACAGTTCAACAAAATCCCACCAGGATCCTTCCAATACAAACTGATCTACAATACAAAACTTGACTTCTTTTAATTTCGAAAATCTAGCTTTGGTCTTAGTCAAAACTGGGGGTTCTTGTAGGTGTTGCAATACATATAGGATGTCTGCGTACCATGGAGAGAGAAAAAACCTTTCTGCAACTTGTTGGACTGATCTTGACTCATCTTCTTCAGAGAAGGCAGCTAAATTTTTTTATCTCCAAGGCATGCAGATTTGACTCTACCATCATTTTTGCCAGCCCTTGTCCCTTGATCAACTTTGTGAGCTTGATTTCAATATCATACTCAAGTATGGCAACGATCCACTTCGTATGTCGGCCTTTTGGATCACTTTGTGTAAGAATATCTTTGACAACAACACTTGGCATGTAAACAATAACATGTGAATGTAAAATATACACCTATAAATCCTTCAGGGCCTTCACCAAAGCAAATGCTTGTGTCTCCATAATATTATCCTTGAGAGAAGCATTCCTGAGTGTTGTACTGAAAAATTATATGGGATTCTCTTTTCCCTGTTGATTCTTCTTCATCAAAACAACTGCAATACTATGCTCTGAGGTGAAAGAGAAAATAATAAAATCATGTGTGCAGGATGGACTAACAAGCACAGGGACACGGGACAATGCAATTTTGACTTCATTAATTGATCTTCTGCTTTCTTCATCCCATTTTACTTCGCTGTCCCTTTTCATCATGTTTGTGATCTTCCTCAAAAGATCTGCCAAATTGGGAATAAACCTTCTCAAGAAATTTATTCTACTCATAAAGGATTGAATCTCTTTCTTGTTTCTATGAATGTCCATCTTTTGAATAGCTACAATTATGTTAGGATCAATTTTAATGCCATCTTTAGAAATAATATGGCCTAACAATTTCCCTTCTTCCAACCCAAACATAGATTTTTTGGGGTTAAGTGCTATGCCATATTTCCTGCACTTTATGAAAGAAACCTTTAGGTGCTGCAAATGCTCCTCATTTGACTGGGAATAAACAATGATTTCATTTGAATATATTATAAAAAATTTGTCCTCCTCCTCTGAGAAAGCTATGTCCATAGCTCGTTGAAATGTCACTCCTGCATTCATCAATCCAAAGGGAATTTTTACATATTTGAAGGTCCCCCAAGGTGTAGTGAATGTAGTCTTATCTTGATCTTCCGGGTGAAACAAAATTTTATTATACCTCGAAAATCCATCCAATAGAGATATCCACCTTACACCCACCACTTTCTAAAGGATATGATCCATATCGGACAATGTGTAGTTGTCCTTGAGAGACACCTTGTTCAAGTTCCTGAAATATACACACAATATAATTTCTCATGTCTTCTTCTTGACTGGCACTAAATTAGATAACCATTTTGAAAAATTAAGGGGTACAGTGATACCAAAATTAAACAAATTTCTCACCTCCTTTTCAATCAAGGGAAATAGAACATGATTTGTCCTCCACAACTTCTATTTAAATGGTTTATGATCATTCTTGATCAATATTATACTGGATGATGCTTCTGTCATACACCTTCAAATCCTGATACCCCCAGGAAAAAACATTAGAAAACTCTTTCAAAAAGTCCAAATACTTTTGCTTCATTTCTAAGCTTAGGGTCTTTGACAACTTGATCATCTTCAGCTGGTCCATTGTGCCTATATTACATTCCTTCCCTCCATCTTCGGTAGGCATCAGCTTTGGCCTCTTGGCAGCATCATTTTGGTCAAAGAGCTCCTCCAACAACATCAACCCCCTTGGAATAACATTATCTTTCAGTTGCAACACATTCAACTCCATCCCTTATCTGTCCAACTCTTCTTTAATCTGATTTATGTAGCTCTCCTCTTCATCTTCCTCTAAATCACAGTCATTTTCAATTTTTAACTTGCAAAATTCTTCTTTCATCAGTAAGAAATTCTCTAGTTGTTTGTCATTCTCAAAAACCCACCAGTACTTCAAATTGTCTGGGATAGTGGGTCTATGTTTCACTTCAACCTTATACTTACCCTTCCTATTGCTAGAACTCTCAAAATCAGAGGTCGATGTGGCTAAGGCATCTGCAACTGCATTCTCTTTTCTAGGAACAACTAAAAAATTATATTTGTAAAAAGTTTGCAAGCAATATAGAACAACATTATGGTAAGCACACATTCAGAGATGTTTTTTCTGATACTCACCTCTAACCTGCCTAATGACCAAATCTGAATCCTCATAAACAGTTATCCTTCTAGCTTCTGATTTCTTCAAAGCTTGCAAACCCAAAAGGAGTGCTTCATACTCTGCCACATTGTTGGTACAATGGAAAACCAACTTGTATGAAAGGAGCCTAGTCTTTCCGACTATCGGGTTGACTATCCATACACCAGTGCCCACACCTTCTCTACTTGCTACTCCATCAAAGTGCATGGTCTAGAGGTGCTATTTGGGTTCTTCTTCCTTCAAACATTCAACTTCTTCTTGAAACGTTTTGCTTCTTTGTTCTTCAACTTGCTTGCTAGTCTATTCTACATTCTCTTCTTCTCTTATCTTTGATAACAAAACTGTATTTGTATCCTCTACATTAGAACAACTAGAATTAAATAAAATAAAAGAATACAAATAAGAATGAACATCATATACTAGATGATTTATAGGCTTCTCCTTGTTGTTGATCATATATTTCATGAGTGCTTCTCTGTACAACCTCATTGTCTGACCACCAAAGACTAAGACAGTGATGTAAGACATATTCGTTTGCATTGCACCATGTAGCTCTTCCATCCACGACCTTGATATTAGTATACCAAATTTGGGACATATGTCTGCTACAATGATGTCCATCACCATAATCTTGGAAGGAATTTGAGTTAAAGATACTGTGAAATCCTTGATCAATCCTAGGCACTTTACCATGCTAGAATCAAAAGAATATAGGTCCTTATAAGGCCTGGTGATATCAGGTCCCAACCTTTCCATAATCACTTTTGGCATCAAATTGTGTGAAGCCTCATAATCTTGCATAATGTTGTGCAATATATGATCATGCACATCTAGACTATCATAAAAAAGGAGGCACATCCCCATCCTAGCTTTTGTCATCGATATTTGGCTCAAAAATGATAGCTCGATGATCATCAACTATATTGACAGTATCAAAGGATTTATCAATTCTCAATGCCTTTATAATTTGGGCTTTGTATTGATCATTTTTCAACAGTTCACCAAGGGTAATGGAGATTTTCAACTTTGCAATATCAATCTCAAAATTAAAAGGATTTGGTGCTTTCTCTACCTCCTTTGGAACAACATCTTTCTTGTCTGCAATCCTCTTTGAAGGATTCTCTTTCGTCTGTAAGATTGTGATAAGGGGATCTTTCTTTTGACTATTGCTACTTGGGACATATTTCTTGACATTACTGGATGGAACATCTTTCTTTGTTGCATTATTTCCAACATCTTTCTTTGCACTAGTTCCCACATTTCTGCTCCTTAGATTGTACTTTCTTTGGACCTGCATGATGGAATTTTGATACCCCTTTCTGTACTCATCAGATTCAACCATCATCATGTCATTGTGGGACTAATAAAGCAACATTTATTCCTCTTCTATCATAAGATTTTAACACTTCTCTTGTTCTTGTTCCTCGTCCTCGGTCACATACACAATCTCTTGTTCATCACTAAGGAAAAGTATTTGCTCCTCTAGTGATTTTTCATATTCCTCATCCTAATCTTGAGCATAATTCTACTGGAATGTTGGCCTTATATACTGTTTTGATTTCTCTGGGCCTTTATGCTCCCTCGACTTATTTTGCATCTGTAGTTGTTTCCAGAAATTAGGATTCTAGATCTGGGGACCAATTTGAGGCTCTTGAACAACAACCTGATCAGTTAATGCCATATTTTCCATCATCTTCTCCATTGTTTTTACCAAGGTGTCAAACTTTGCATCAAAAGAAGAAGCAAACTCTTCTTTTATAGTTACTTCCCTTTCTGACTTCATTTTGGACTTCTTCACCAACAAATTGGCCTCTACACTGACTACAACATTCTGCATTTCTGCAAGTGTTGGTGGATTTCTCTCCTTGAGTTGGTATGCCATCTCAGGATCAAAATAATTAGGATAATGAAGCAATGTTATTCTAGGAGGGGGCTTTATGTCAACAGGTATGGAATTGTATACCTTTTTGAAATGTGCTAGGAAATCCTGAGCTATTTCACCAAGCTGCCTTTTCATATTATTATACTCAGCAATGATCTGTAGTGGATTCTTTTTCTCCCCCCATCTAGCAAGGAAGACATCCTCCATTTCTTTAAAACTAGAAAGGGTTCCAACACAAATGGTTTTGAACCACTTCTTGACTTCACCAGAGAAACTATGAGAAAATAGTCTCATTCTAACATCTTCCTCATCTACTTCCTCTAGGTCTGCAAAATAATTCACCTTATCCACATGATGTTGAGCAGTGATATCTCCTGTACCATCATATTGGGGAAGTCTCTGGCCATAATTCTAGGGTAAATCATGCAACTGAGCAGGTAGAGCCACATGGGCATATCTTACTTCCATAGCTACTACTTGGGTATTTGAGAAGCTTGTTGATGATGTAAATGGAACAGAGGAGGATGGAAATAACGTGGTGGATGGATGCTACAACAATAGGTGGTGTAGGAATGAAAAAAGATGCAACAACTGTGCTGAAATTTAAACTGATAGCAGTTGCCAATATAACAGGGGCTGCAGTTTGTGAATGGACTGTTAAATTTTGAGAAAAGGTTGCTCTCTCAGTAGTCTCCTGGACTTTACTAACTAGAACTTTGAGTTTACTGAATTGTTGTAACATAATTCTACTAAGCTCTATTTATTGAAGAGGGGTGTGAGGACTAACAACGAATGAATTCACCAAAGCTTTGGGAATATATGATTACGATCTAGTTTTGGGCAGAGGGGCCTCAGCAAAAAGATGTAATTTATCAGCGATAGAAAAAAATTCTGGAAAAGAAGAAGATCTCTCCAAAGGGATATTATTTGCTTGACTCTCCACAAAAGTTATTTCCTTCCTAAGCAATCTTTCAGGATCATTCACAACCACAAGAGGTTTTGGATCAGGATTTCACCTAGTATACCTCTTAGAAGCCAGATTTTCTTGCACAGTTTTTCATGCAGCCAACTTCAACACAAAATTGGGTGATCTTCAAGGTCACAACCTATGAATACCTAAAAACTTGTCACCTATAGGACTAGGGTGAAACTCTCAAGATAATATAACTTCCCAGGGAAAATTCAGCTCTCATTTCCCGACAAAGGTTCCAGAATGTTAGCACTCTATAATTTACTTAAGTTGTAGGAAGGAAACCCAGAGGTAACCACAAACCACTTGGAAGATAGAATATAGCCCTTCTAGATTTAGAGAGGGATTTCTCTATATGATTTCAATCAATAAATTGGATGAGTAGTTTGGATTTCAGGCTAGTTATGATTACCAAAGGATGAATTTTAAGTGGTGGCTTGAAGGTAAGTGAAGGAAGGAAAACCCACTTAGAATAGGTTCATCTTTTGTAATGATTAAAATAAATAAGGGATGATGATGATATCTTGAGTAGGGGCAAGGTAGGAAGCTCTGTTGGCAATTAACAAATTTAGTTGTAGTAATGGATGAATATAAAATCAGAGGTGATAAGAAGAGCATCAAACTAGGATGAATTCAAATTGCCTTTAGAAGAACAAGAGGTACATAAATGTTCAATAGATACAAAGTAGAGCACAAGGTGAATTATGCAAATTCTCTTATTTGAGCATGAAGAACTATCTTAGTATCGCATAAACATAAGTAATAACAATAACAAAGAAAACACACATACCAACATATATCTGACACGAGAATCACTGGAAAAATACCCCGGGCCTTCTTCTATTCACTTAATAAATATTTGAAAATACCAAATACAAGTCTTTACTTCCAGCATTAATCAATCAATAATCAACCAACCAACCTCTACTACATTTCCTTTCATCATCTTAAATAGGCTTACAATGTGAAATATTCTATCACCATATTCAATGAATGAGTTATCCATTCAGAATAGATGGAAACTCAAGACAACAAAACTTAGTTTTTACATCCAAAATCGGACACAACAATTCAAAATGGTGCACGTGGAAAAAAGGCTGCAACAGTCTACAATCATGCTAAAAACATTGTTAGAAACAACATAAAATCTCCAGATGCCTTGGTTCATTTATTTCCTGCTTTATTAGCTCTTCAAACTTATTAGTTCCATTTGCCATTTGAATGAAAACGAGGAAACAACAACTCTCCTGTTCTATGTTGCAATTGTATGGTAATTCTTATAGGCCCGTTTAACATATTTCTTTCTTTTCTATGACCAACGAGAAGATCAGGGCCAATACATCGACACTTTAATAAATCAGAGTTTCCCGCTTGAGCATTGTGCAAGGATGGATTTTTTTACAAGCTGCCTAGTTTCCGAGGCTTAGACAAAATCCTTTATGATCAAATATTGAGAGCTTAGGGTGAAGCATTTTTTTAGGGCTAAACCCTTTGGTTGGGATGGGGGTCTAATTCTTTGGAATACTACATTAATATTTGGTCCTTTGGAATAAATATTTCCTTACTTGGTACAAGAGGGGGCTGATTCTCTGGAATATTTCACTATAAACAATCCCCACATGGGAATGAAATATATTACCTGGGCTTTTTAGGATATCGGAACATTGCAATCGACGATTTCATAATACTGTAATTATTTGCACCACCTAAAACTTCCGATTTCTGATGTGCATCGTAGCCCTTAATCCTCTGAGTCTTCACATGAACACATTGCAACCCTTATCGGAGCTCCTCTCGTGATGATTTGCAATTGACAGTTTCCAATATGATATACAATACACCTCTACTGATCACTAAACGTTGATCACCTTTTCAACTTAGTGCCTAGTTCTTTGGTTCCTCATGTGACCATAAGCCAGCCCCCGTACAAGAGCCCCCTTTCCCAACAATTTCTAATCGCGGATTTCACTTTGACACACAACACACATTTGTCGATTACCGAATGTCGATATGTGATGTCGTCAAGGCCATGTAAACACCATGTCACTGCCACATTTCAGCCTATGAGTGGTGACATGTGTCACCCTTTTTCAACCCTTTTCAACCTTGAAAATGTCAAATCCACCTACCACATGTACACCTGTGGCCATGTTAGCTGCCATGTGGGCCATATCAGAACCAATCGATGACTGCCATGCGTCCCTTTGGGAGGAGAAAGAAAAGGCCTGGCCTGGCCTAGTTTTGGGAGAAATTCCTTCGTAAATTTGTTTTGGCCTTTCTTGACATTTTTCCCACAATCTCGACGATTTCGAAATGTGATAGCCCTACCTCCATTGTGAATCACTGATTTCCCACCTTGCCGACTATTGATTGACCATAAACCTCCAGGATGTGGGATTTGGAACCTCTGATCGCCAATATAGCCATGCACCTTCGAACTGCGGGATGCAGGATTTTCAACACTTAGGCATTTTCACTTGTTTTCTGCTTTGCAAAGGGGAACTCTGATTTTCAACGTCTTTTGAGTTCAGGATCCATCTGGGGAGATCTATAGCTTGTTGGAAAGCTAATGTAGAGATCAATCTAGTGATTTCACCTACAAGATCAAGTGAACCAAGTATCATAGACAAAAATCCCTCCCAACTTTTGATTGACTAGCCTTCTGACACCAGTGACTCTTTGACATTGGAAACATTTGGCCATTGGAAACACTGATCAATGGGCTATTCTGACATTAAAATTTCATGGTAAGAGGCTAAAAGATTGATTCCTAGCATGGAATCTAACATGACATACACGCAAGGGCAGAGTAACAAAGCTCAATCCCCTTGAAAGTTCCTCAACATCGTTAATATGAGGTTTACTTCCAAGTGACTCCCAACTACCTTTTGACACCATTTTTAGTATGTGTAAATCATTCTACCATAGCCAATGAAGTGGGTTCAATCGCTTCATTGGGTATGATATGATCTCATGCTTGAGCTTCCTATAGTAAAATTGCAGTAAATGGATTTTTCTCCCTATCACAAGATGCTAATGTTTGTTTTCAGCTTTGGAAAGTTAAATCACTTCCCTATTCCAAAGCCCTACAACCTGATCTCCTGTAGGTGGAAAAGAGCCCTAAAAGTAAAAGTTTCTATATAGATTTTATTCGTATTGATTTTAAGAGTTGTTATTTACTCAAAGGTAATGGATGTGAAACTAAATGAACTTATGACTTGACACAAATCCTAATGCAGTCGAAAAAATGAAAATGTAATCTTTTCGTTTCAATGAAAGTCTATTTGAAGTAAAGAAAGAGTATTTCACTTTTTCAATTGAAATGTAAACAAAATGTTAGGAAATTATATTCTACAGAGAAATGGAACACATAAAATATTGCAGAAATATAAACACAAAAAACACATAAAACAAAAGAGACACAAATATACGTGGTTCACATAGTTTGAGCTACATACACGGAGAAACAACCAGTCCTTACTTTATTATATTATCCAACAAACTGAAGAGATACAACCTACAATAGATCTGATGTAAGACCCTCTTCACTGTCAATCTCCTCTCTCTTCCTCACTCAGAATACATATATACATAGACGCAATACAATTCCCTCATATATAGTGAGGGGTTGCCTTCTAGGCAAAAAACCCTAAATTAAACATAACTTCTACCGTCAGATCATCCACCTAATGAATGGCCTAGATTGAATAGAAATTACTAGATTTTTACAAGGCAATTTTACATCTATTTTAAGCTTCAGGGGCACTGCCCCTGAACCCCCACTGGGGGACCGCTGGCCCCCGGACCCCCTGCCGGGGGGGATTAGCCCTCCCGGACCCTTGCAGGGGGGAAAAGTCCCCCACGTGGAGGGGTGTATAGTCTTCCTAGGGTATACATCCATCAGAAACCTTTGAATACAAAAGATAATCAGGCTCCACACCCAACAATCTCCCACTTGGAGACTGATTATAACAACTCCACCATTGCTTCATTTGCTAGATAATGACTCCACTTTGGACTTGGCTATTTCTCATCTTCTTCATCATACTTGAAGACCAATTGAAACTGAGCAGATTCTCAGTTTCTCCCTAGTTACAACTTTTGTTAGCATATCTACAGGGTTCTGGCTAGTCTGTATCTTTTCCAACTTCAACTGTCCATCTTCTAATGTCGGCTGTAAGAAATGGTACTTGAGTTGTATATGTTTAGTCTTGGAATGAAATGCAGAGTTCTTTGTAGGATGTATGGCACTCCGACTATTACTATATAACCTGCCCAACTCCTGCTTCTTACCCAATTCATCCAAAAACCTTTGTAACCAATTCATTTCTTTACTAGCCTCTATAGTAGCAAAATACTCTGCTTCTCTTTTTGAAAGTGAAACAACACTTTGGATTTTTGAAACCCAACTGAGAGTTGTTCCACCTATAGTAAATACATATCCTGTAGTGCTCCTCCTGTTATCTTTGTCACCTGCCATATCTGCATCAACATATCCCTGTAGAGCAATGTTTGAACCACCAAAGCATAATTATTGATTTGTGGTACCTCTCAAATAACTGTGAATCCACTTTACCGCCATCCAATGTTCTTTTCTTGGATTGTTCAAGTACTTTCTTACAACTCCCACTGCATGTGCAATATCAAGCCTTGTGTAGACCATTGCATACATTAAGCTTCCAACTGCTGATGCATATGGAACTTTATACATATGATCCATTTCTTCTTGGGTCTTGGCACATTTCCTTGCTTAATTTGAAATGGCTAGCTAAAGGTATACTAACTGGTTTTGCATTCTGCATATTAAACCTTTTCAACACCTTTTCTATGTACTCACTTTGAGACAATGTTAATTTGCGATTCTTCCTGTCTCTAGTTATTCTCATACCAAGGATTTGTTTTGCAGCTCCCAAATCCTTCATTGCAAATGAGTTTGCCAATTTCCTTTTGAGCACATTTATTTCCTGCATGTTAGAACCTGCAACAAGCATGTCATCTACATACAATGACAATATAATATCCTGCCATCATTTTGCCTTTTGAGATAAACACAATGATCAGAGTGACACCTAGTATAACCTTTTTCAGACATAAACCTGTCAAATTTTAGATACCACTACTTTGGAGCCTGTTTTAAGCCATACAAGCTCTTCTTCAACCTTAACACTAGTTTTTCCTTCCCTTTTACCTCATATCCTTGTGGCTGCTACATATATATCTCTTCCTCCAAATCCCCATGGAGAAAGGTCGTCTTTACATCTAACTGCTAAAGATGCAAATCTTCAGTTGCTACTAGACTTAGAATAGTTCTAATTGAAGTCATTTTCACAACAGGAGAAAATATTTCATCAAAGTCTATACCCTTTTTCTGTGTAAACCCTTTCACCACAAGTCTAGCTTTATACCTTCTTCTACTCTATCTTCTTCCTTCAACTTGTAAACCCATTTATTCTGCAATGTTGTTTTACCTACAGGGTTTGAAACGTCGGCAGAATGAACTTGAAACTGTGGATAATCCGAAACATGAAGCTACAAAAAACTTCCACAGAGGCTTGAAATCCAACATAACTTGACTAAGTCTCAAGTCTGGTTATGTGCTAAGGAGTCCATCTCTTCTTTCATGGCTTGCTCCCAATTCTTCCTGGTTTCTACCTGCACTGCTTCTTCATAACATTCCGGTTCACCAGAATCAGTCAACAATACATAATATAATGAGGGAGAGTATCGTTCAGGGGGTCTACTTATCCTGGTAGATCTTCTAACACCACTTTCAACTGTTTGAAGTGCTTGTTGCTATTGTGGTTGTTGTTCTAGCTATTGATCATTATGATTTTCAGCACCACCACTTTTCCTGTGATATCGTCAAGCACTGTCTATTCTTTGTTTTCTTTTTCCTATTTCTTTTCTTGCAACTGATTCTTATACAAGACCTTTTCATTGATTATTACATCTCTTCTCCTAATGATTTTGTGATTTTCATAATCATATAAGCGATAACCAAAATCATTAACACCATATCCAATAAAGGTACATTTCTTTGACTTTGCCTCAAGCTTTGTTCTATTTTCTTTATCAATATGGACAAAGGCCTCACAACCAAAAGGCTTTAAAAAAGAGTAGTTACCTTTTTACCTGTCCATGCTTCCTCCGGAACACCACCATCCAAGGAACTTGAAGGCCCTCTATTTATTAGATAAACAACAGTATCTACAGCATCTGCCCAAAACTGTAAAGCAATCTTGCATGCAATCTCATGCACCTTGCACGCTCCATGATTGTTCTGTTCATCCTTTCTGACGCACCATTTTCTTGTGGTGTACTTGGAACTGTCTTCTCTCTGCAAATTCCATGCTCTGAACAGTACCTATCAAACTCTTTGCTGCAATATTCACCTCCATTGTTTGATCTAAGACACTTCAATTTCTTTCTTGTCTCAATCTCAACCAAAGCTTTCCATTTCTTGAAAGTATCAAATACATCAGATTTATTCTTTATACAATAAATCCAAGTTTTTCTAGTTGCATCATCAATAAAAGTAACATAATAACGAGAGCCACCGAGAGATGATACCTGAGCAGGTCCCCATACATCTGTATGCATAAGCTCTATTTTTTCGTTCTTCTTTTCTTTCCCAACTCTGAGAAATCTGACTCTCTTCTGTTTTCCATAAATGCAATTCTCACAGAAGTCCAAATCAACATTCTTTTAACCTGGCAACAAATTCCTTGAGTGAAGAATCTTCATCCCTTTTTCACTCATGTGTCCAAGCTTATGATGCCATAATTTTGCATCTACTCCTTTGGAAGTTAAAGCATTAACAGAGTTCGAAACACCATTGCATAAACACAATGTACCAACCTTTTTGCCTTTTGCTATTACCAGGGCTCCTTTGGTGACCTTCCAAGATTTATCTGTGAAAGTTGTCACACAACCTTCACCGCCTAACTGCCTTGTTGAAATCAGATTTTTCTTTAGATCTGGAGCATGCCTTACCTCCTTTAGTAGCCATTGGTTTCCATTCTGTTGTTTTACAAGAACCTTACCCATTCCAACAATTTTATAGGGTTTATCATCACCCAACGAACTTGTCCAAAATCTCCTTGAACATAGTCATGAAAGTATTTCTTATCATGTGTGGCATGGAATGAGGCCCGTGAATCTACCACCCAGGAATCTGTAATATTTTCGAAAGAAAGAATCAAAGCATCTTGTAACACCTCACCGATCACATTTGCTTCATGATTGTTTTAATGCTATGCATCTCCTTCTTTTCCCTTCCGAGATCTACAGTCTTTCTTTAGATGTCCTTTCTTTCCACATTTCCAACACACTATCCCCGATCTGAACTTGGATCTGCCTTTCCTTGATTTACTACGATATCCTAAGCTCTTTCCTATTTCCATTTTTCTTCCCCTAGACTTTGCACTCAAAGCCTTACCCGATGTCTCACCGAAGCTTTTCCATCGCATTTCCTCAATAAGGATAGCACCAACAACATCATCAAACTTTAAAGTACTAGATCCAAAAACAGAGTTACTAATGGCCATTACTAAACCATTCCAACTTTCTGGTAATGAGCACAAGAATAACAGAGCTCTAACTTCATCATCACAGTTTACCCCTACAGAACATAACTGACTTGTAATAGTATTAAAATCATTTAAATGATCTGCAACAGATCCACCTTCCGACATCTTCATATTAAATAACCGTTTCATAAGAAATACCTTGTTTGAGGCCGAGGGTTTTTCATATAGTTTCTCAACGCCTTAATCAAACTCTCTGTCGTTGTTTCCTTCGAAATGTTGAAGGCGACTGACGCTGCAAGGCACAGCCGTATTGTTCCGAGTGCCTTTCTGTCAAGAAGGTTCCATTCTTCATCGTCCATATCCTTCGGCTGCTTTGTTTTTCCGCCCAATGGTAGGTATAGATCTTTCTGGTACAGATAATCTTCCATCTGCATCTTCCACGGCGAGAAGTTTTGGCCGTTAAATTTGTCGACCCTAAACTTACCATTTTCCGCCATTGCTTCCACTCGAACTAGGAACCCTTCTTTCCTACGAGTTTATCAGCCAAATAGACCTTCGGCTCTGATACCAGTTGTTAGAATATTATATATTACGGAGCAATGGAACACATGAAATAATGCGGAAATATAAACACAGAAAACACGCACAAAACAAGAGAGACATAGATATACGTAGTTCACCCAGTTTGGGCTACGTCCACCCGGAACAGCCAGTCCTTCCTTTCTATTATCCAGCAAAATGAAGAGACACAACCTACAGCAAATCCGCTGTAATATCCTCTGTCTTCTCTCACAGTCTCACCTCTCTGTTTCTCGCTCACACACACAGAATACACATCTATCTCACAGCCTCAAATACAATACCCTCATACAAAGAGAGGGGTTTGCCTTCTAGGCAAAAAACCCTAAACTAAACATAAGTTCTACCGTCAGATCATCCGCCTAATGAACGGCCCAGATTGACTAGAAATTACTATACTTTTACAAGGCAATTTTACAGTTGTTTTTAGCTTCGGGGGCGCTGCCCCCGAAACCCCCCACCATGGGGGGGCTCCCAAAGGTCGCAGCCGCCCCCCCTGGACCCCCCTTGCAGCGAATATTTTACGGGTGGCGTTGCCACCCCCATTTTGAACTGGGGTCCAATGTGGCAGTACTTTTGAATATAGAAGATAATCAGGCTCCACACCCAACACCTGGGTGGTGCGACCACTTGACTAGCTGAGAGAAGTACAGTCTTGGTGCTCCAAGTAGTTGAAGGGAAGCGCAGGAATATAAAATACTCTGCCTGGGAGCTGCATAATGTTGGAGTTGCACACAGAAACAAAAAGTCACAAGGTCTGCAACCGCACACGAGGGGAAACGCTGCCGTGTGGGTTGGCCAGAAAGTGACCTTTGAAGTCACTATTCATGATGGGATGCTCGACTTGAGGCCAAATGAAGCAG
The DNA here is from genome assembly GCA_000404065.3 of Pinus taeda. Lineage (NCBI taxonomy): Eukaryota > Viridiplantae > Streptophyta > Pinopsida > Pinales > Pinaceae > Pinus > Pinus taeda. Next base: position 48,243 of record APFE030979469.1, read on the forward strand.
GAAGTAGGCATTTAAGATGCAATTTAGGGGCAAGATTTGGAAACATCTGCCGCAAAGGGAGCATTAATGAACTGGATTTTGGGGGGAACGATCAAATTTAAATTCAAAAATTGCTATAAATTACAAAGGGTTGCTCAACAAACAACACTTGGTCATTTGTGAATTGAACCATTGAACAGGGCCTTGATTGTTGTGAGTCAAGTGTCGATTGAGCTCCTGAGTTCAAGAGTGCTAGATTCCTGGACAAACATGATGGCAACAACTGCAGACGTTATGGACATAACAGAAATAATCGCCAAAGAGGCCACACAAGCCCTGACTGTGTGGGTGCTCCAGAAGGCACCGAGATTGTGGCAGAAATCCCAAAATCACTGTGCACGCCAAGACCAAAGAAGGACAAACAAGCAATGGTCCCCGTACGTGTGTCCCTACAGAACTTGTTGCGCACCAAGCTAACAATGGAGGACAAGGGGAAAGTTGTCACCATCGAATCCAATGAAGAAGAATAAAACCTGGAGGACCTGCTCATTGCAGAAGATGAGGACGAAGGCATGGAGGTGAAAGCTGAGCCTGCGCACCCCCCCAAGATAAAGCTACTCGCCTATGTGCCCCCATGGAAAGGAAAAGCTAGAGTGCCCAAGGACTTTGACGAGACCAAGAGCTTGCTCCAGACCCTGCTCCTCCAAGACAACATTATCTTTGAAGGAATGCACCTGGGACAGGTGCCGAGCTTAAAATTCGAAGATTGGGATCTTGCTAACCACGCAAAGTTCCCTCACCTTGAGACCCCACACCTCATGAAGCCCAAGCAGAACACCATGGTGGGGGTGACAGAATTAGAGTCGTAGAAGTGGTTGCGCTGAGTGGAAAAGGATGGGCTACTGAATCTTCTCTGGGTGCCGCACTTCCATTGTGCACTAATAACCATTTTCGTCATCAGGTAGCTGCTCTGTTTGATGCATGATGAGTGCTTATGGTTGGAGGAGCCCATCCCCATCACGACAGACTTGATTCAACACAATTCCTAGCTTCCATGTAAAGGAGAAGACCCCGCGGTCATATTGGAAGGGAAGAGTAGTGACTTGGTCATCACGGAGCTCATCAAGAAAAATTACAAGCTGGAAAAGAAGAAGAGGGGCTACGCCATGTCCAACATCAAGGACAAAGTAGTACACATGGTGACCCAAATCCTGGCAAGAAAGGTTATGCGCAAGTGTCGCACGGACAAGTACCCGCATCGGTGGTAGCACTGGCTGAGCAGTGTGTGGAGGGTGTCCAGTTTAACTGGTCTGCATTCCACTGCAGGGAATTCTTCGAGAATTGCCACGAAGCCAAGGAACAAGGCAAAATTTTCCATTTTGCATGGCTTCTGCTTTCCATAGTGCTCGTGGCTGGGGAATTGCTAGAGGATAGTCAATTCCCCATAATTGATAGGGATTTACCGGAGGCCACAAAGTATTCTTTGCTCTGGGCCACAAAGGATGCCACTAGGATCCGCAAGAACAAACTATTCTGGGTGTTCATGGAAATGAACCTTAGAATGGGGGTCAACCGTAAGCTACAGTTGTCACCCATTATCTACAACAATCTATAGAGTTTTGCATAATTCAAAGTGGACATGCATAACATTTATATGAGAGCACGCAAGTACCTGACTAAACAATGGAGGAAGCTACCCTTTGTAGCCATAGACGATGTCATCTTTAACGTCCTGGAGACATGGCCATCGAAGTGGCACGCCCCAGACATCGTGGAGCTAGAGAAGTTGACAACACAGAGGAAGAAAGAAAAGGCCAAGCTGTGCATCACATAGTTGGAAGAAAAGAGAAGGGAGGCAGCAGCGACAATAGAAGTGCAGGCAACGTAGGATGCTACATAGAAAGAAACTAAGCAGGAAAAGGCCACAGCAGCAGTAGAAGCACAGGGGCAGCCATGAAGGTGGGCGAGGGCCAAAAGACATCTTCACAGGAGCAGGAAGCAGAGGAAGCAGAGACAGAAGAGGGAGGCGCGGACCCACAAACCGCGTCAACACAGTTGAAGCACCAACACCAAAAAAAGTGGGTAGGGTCAGGTAAGAAGGTCAAGGTATCAAAGTTGTCTATTGACCCGATCACCCTAACCGAGGGTGATCTGCATGACATCGGCAAGACAGTGCATGATGTCACCTATGAGGCTCTCCAAGATTTCATGTAAGAGAATGAGATTGTGTTGGGGGCCCTCGGAACGCAGTTGCAGGAATTACAGGCACACCCTCCTCGGGTTGGTACCCTTTTGACCAGCCTCGCAATCAGAACAATGCCAGCAAAACAGATGTTGCGTGTGTAGATGACAAATACCATAATGCTATCGGAAGGGGCACTCGTGACAACAAATGAGGCCGATAAGCCTACAGTGAGCGTGCTGAAGGGTCTTAGTATCAATATGGCTACACTCCCGCGAGAGACCTTATATGTTTTTTCAAGATGGGATAACTGCAGAGCTGCGAGCTAGGGAGAGTTGCGCATTGCAAGTTCTCGGTGAGCAGAAAATAAATATGGAATAATTGAGCTCACAACATGACGAATTAGTGTCACAGAATCAACAGTTGGTACAAGTAATAGACGAAGCCTACCAAAGCGTCCTGGAGCTGGCCATCCCAGTGGAAATGACAACAAAGGTGTGCATCCACAGGTTAGCAGCAGGGGTGCATGAGGCGTGGGAGGAAATGACAAATGTTCAGCTGGAGCTGAACCTTCATATCACCAAGCTGCGGTTAAAGGCACAACCTTCCATGCCTCCGAAAGTAAGAGAATAGTGTGCTAGCACTATCATAGTGGGATTGGACGAGATTGGCAGTGCAGTGCGAGATTGCACCAGTATGTTGGAAGAATCACTTGTGGTCCTCACAAATTTGCAAGAGGACCCCAACATCCAGCGTTTAGAGATAGAGGCGTGAGAACTCCAACAACAGTATGACAGCATCTGAATAACTATGCAGACGATGGTCCTCACTCAGAGGCTCGCGCAGATGCAACAGGCTAAAGCGTTGAAACAGCAAGTGGACGCGGCATGACACAAGGAAGCAGTCCTGAAGGCGCGCGTTCAGCCCTAGATCGACATGGCCTTCACCATCAAAGTATAAATTGAAGGCATGCTCGCACACATGCAGCAGATGCACATACTGATGTAAAGAAGCACTTCCGACACAGAGGTCTTGGAACAACATATGTAGTAGATCCAACAAGCAGCAACTTAGTGCACTACTGACCTTGCCGCAGTTCAAATTCAGTTGAAGGGACTCCATGCTGATAGAGTGACTCGAGGGTGAGTCAAGCTAGTTGTGTTGGGGACCTGTTGGGCATGGAATCGCCCTAAGGCATGTTTTGGGGCTTAAAGCCCAAGTTTTGAGCAAGTATTTTGTAAAATCTCCGCGAATTGCGGGCGCAGAGTGCGAAGTCATAATAGAGTCACAAGGTTGTCCACCCTAGTTTTGTAATGTAATGTCAGCTGGATAGACCTACCCATGGTCTGCAGACCATGGGATTGTATAAATAGAGCGAGGCTCTAAGTGTACAAAAAATCGAATAACTAAGAGAGATGAGAGGAGGAAAAGTCTAAGTGATTGAGTCAAAGTGTAAAGTGTGCCTGTGGGTCGTAGAGTAAGAGAAGGCTCTACAGTTATGTACGCAGAGGCCTAGTAGTCTGCATCTAAGTACACGGATCCCTAAAGCTGAGTGCACAGGGCAGGTCGAGTCTGTAATCATTGGGAAAACCAATAAAGAGAAGTTTTACTACATTTATGTGTATCTTTTCCGAGGTTAATGCATGATTGAATATAATTTGAAAGTATATTGTTTCTTTACTGCGTGGACCTTTATGAATATTTTGTATAACTAATTATTACTTAAACCATTCAAGTAGGTGAAGATAATTAACTAATATTGGAATATAAGCAAGATCTTGGGTAATAGCACGGAGCGCGACACACAACCCCTAGGTAGGGTTGCATGAAGGTAGTGTATCAGGATGTGAGAACGAGAAAGTGCACGAAGCAACCTACGCGCAGTGACAAACAGTGGACCAGTCAAACTCATCAGACATCTCCAGGGTTCAGAAACCTAGTTCCAGCACCGTCCCAGACTACTTTGGGTGAGACCTCAGTCTGCGCTCCGCGGACTATTGCCGAAAGGGCTAGTAGTACTAGGATTTGTTTGGCTAATTAACTTTGAACCTGGGTCAGGCCCCAACAAGCCAATAGTTCGTTGAAAAATGCTCGGGAAGGACGTCATTGAGAGGAGGATGTTGTTGTTCATAGAGTGGCATCTAGTCCTTCAATGAGTATGTGTTTCTGCAGCTACAACGCAGCCCATCTTGGCCCCAGTGTAAGGGGGGGGGGGAGGAGGGCCTCCAATAGGTGGTGTAGGGGATGATGAGCCCCAACCTTAGACGTATATACAATTCACCAGGGGAAGCACCCATTATGAGGTTGCTCCCATCCTTTTGTAGATGATCTATTTTTTTCTGGTGATGGCCACCCAATGTACATAAACCTTATTTTTTGGATATATATGAGATATACATATTTTGTGACTTTTATCGTGTGTTGTATGATGTGATGTTTCTATTATAGATGTGATGGATCATGTTTATTGTGCTTATGTGTCTTTATGATGACTTGTATGTATTGCTTGCTAGTCTAGGACTTGATTAGCTATATAGTCAACAACATAAATTTTATTTCTTTGTATATGAAAAAATCTAATATGATCAAAATCATGTTCTAATAGTTGTGCATGTAGGTATTTCCGAAAAAGACAAGGGTCATGAAGAAGAAAATTTTGATTCAACTGTGATACAACAAGTAGGGCATCAAGGAACATATGCAAATGATGGATACCTTACTTTGAGGCATTAGCCATAAGGCCTATGACGACATCATATTTTTCTTGATTATTAGTGGCTAACCTAATACAAAATCATTCTGATGGAGAATAGTTTGATTAGCAGAGTAAATGGCCCAGGATGCCACAACGAGATTCTACAACCATTGAGAAGCACCATGAGTGAACCGTGATAGTAAGATGGTGGATGATCCATCTGTGACACATGATAAGAGTACAATTTAGAGTAAATAATCAATAAGGTGGTCAAAAAAGTAAATCATGGTACATATCAACATCATAAGGTAAAAAACGTATGGTTAGGGGTGGAATTTCTTGAGTTAGAGCATTTTGACAAGGTCTTTGAGATAGGTCCCATTAGATTCTACTAACATATATGTGCCTTTGAGAAGGAAATGTTTAACTATGTATGGTCCTTTCCATAGTGTTTCAAACTTCGCTAGTCCCATATCTTCATTTGCAACATCATACCAAAGTACTAAATCTCCCTCGTTAAATGAGCAAGGGGTGACTTGGCAATCAAAAGAGGATTTGGTTCGCTTTTTGTGGTATTTATTATGCTGGAGAGATTCTCGCTGACTTTCATCAACATGTTCCATCTACATGAGACATTTTTTCCAAGGGAGAAGTATCTAGGAGAATCTCGATGGGCGTATGTATGGTAGGTATCTTGCACTCAATAGGGAGTAATGCCTTGATCCCATAGGTTAAGTGAAATGGAATGAAGACAATGGATATTTTGACTAGGGTATGATATGCCAATAAGGCGGAGAAAAGAATGTGGTGCCAATTGGTTATATGCTTGTTCACCATATGCTAAAACATTTCTTTGAGGAATTTCTTTATAGTAAACTCACGAGGAAACCTAAGGAGTTGATATAATTTGTAGAAATTCCTTGTAGATTCAAACTACTGATGTAATATGATAAAACAAAAGACTTGAATATAATCTACTCATCAGCGGAAACAATATCGAGAAATCACAACATAAACATGAGACAATATTCAATCACTTATGATCAGAGATTTATCTAAGGGGAAAGCTTGCTGCTCAAAAACCCTTCCTATCTGTATTGCATTAGTTGAAAAATAGAGAAGAAATACAATGCTTGTTCAAGCTGAAAAATCTTTGCACAAGTAAACTCTATCTCATTGCCCCACAAGAAGACTCTGGCTAATACTTAGAAAATTCTTCTGCCTGCCAAGCTCCTATTTCCTTGCATTTTTTCCTTGGAATTATCCCCCTATTAATTAGGGAAATTCCCAATTAGAATTGAGCAATCCCTATAGGCCCTTCTCTGACTGCACGCACCACCTGTACAACTCATAAAATTATAAAAGTGATAATACACTTCCCTTGAACTCGAATCTCAACTAGTTAACTTGAATTTTGTGGATGCATGAGTTAATTATGGATTATTTATTAGTTAATTGGTTGAACACATGAAGTTTCACCCCATTGTGAGACCTCCTACGAGTTCCTCCTACAGTTGGAACTAGTTTAACTGACATTAACTCAATTTAACTGAGTTACACTGTTACAACTCAAATTAAACTCAACCTAGGCTCCTAATATTTAGGAACCACTCTACATGACTCAAGTTAGGCCCTTGACTCAAATTAACTAAGCCAAACAAGTGAAATTAACTTAGTTAACTTTTTCTTGTTGTCTTTTGATGTGGAATTACAATCTTCTCCTAATTTAATTCAATGGAAAATTAAATCAAGATTTTCTTGTTTCCATTTTCAACATAATTGTTGGAGTATCTCATTCTCAAAATTATTTCCATGGTCAGATATGTGTTCCTTGGGAATTTAAAACCATGTGATGACATAGTTAAATAAAAACCAAGCATTAGTATCAATGATGTTATTAAATGTGGACATGGCTTCAACCCATTTGGTGAAGTAGTCAACTATGACTATTATGTACTTATGGCCATTTTGGGATGGAAGATTGCAAGTCATGAAGTCAATTCCCCACTTGTAGAAGGGATCAGAAGTGATGACAAGGTGTAAAGGAGGAGGAAGGGCTCTATCTTTATGGCTATATCACGTGAAACGTTCACATAATTTAACTGCTTGGATGTAGTCACGAAAGAGGGTGGGCCAAAAATAACCAAAAAAAAGGATCTTTTGGGTGGTGGCTATCCCTGAAAGGTGGCGACCATAAGCCCTGCTATGGAAGTCATTTAATACTTGCTCATATTCTTCTAATGTAAGGCACTGATGTAAAATGGTGTCAGTACCTCATCAATATATAACATCTCCTATGAGTTGTGGATTAAACATTTGGTTTCATAAAAAGATAAGGATTTTGTCATACTAAGGGTCATATGTTGATATAACGAATAAATGTTCATTCCAGAAAGAATCACTCATAGGGGATCCTTGTGATTTGGAGATGATATCAACGATGAAATCTACAAGAATGAGGGCTTTCTTTCTTTTAGGGGAAGTAAATTGGAGGTAAAATTATCGTAAAATAACAACCCATTGGACATAGTTATGATTCATCATGTGGCGAGTAGGCAAGTTGTTAGGAAAAATACTTAGTGGGGGGGGGAGTGAATAGGTATTTTAATTCACTTTAACTTTCAATTTCCTATTCAAAATTCTATATGCTATTGTTCTTCATGTAACCCGTGTGTGTACAGGACTTTAGTGAATGCAAACAATGTATATTTATTGATTTAAATTAATCATTGCATTATTAATTCATTCACCATCCAAAAATCAATAAAGACATAAGAAACACACACAAAACATCAAAATTTTAGGTGGAAACCTAATGTGGAATAAAACCACCATTGTCATCTTGTCTATATTATTTCTTATTATATAAATAAAATCTTCATTACATTATGTATTGGTGCAGACTCTTACCAGCATGCAGGCACCCACCTATAAGAGGCTACTCATTCTCCAACACCCACGTCAGAATGTTTCATACTGGACCCACCTGTCAAACAATCATCAAACAACCTATAGGCCACCTTTCATCAAATTTTCATAATGGACCCACATCAACAATATGCCCCAAACCAATTGAATACTGAATCTGAAATACAATCACTAAATCACTATAAATCAACTGAATCTCTAAAGCATCAAGCTACTAAATACAAAATGCAACTAGAACAAATGAACCTTAGAATATATACGTGAATTTTCTTAAGGAACCTGTGTATATATGTGCTTCCTCTACATAACATATGGTACGGATCTTAAATCACTGACTAATGAAAACACTATCCGACTGAATCACTGTGTCAATCACTAAATCATTGGAAAAACAAATCAAAACAGATATATCAATATTGACTCCATGAAAACCCAACCATAATGCAACATCATCACTTATCAATATATCAAGCCATAATCTAATCAACCAAATCAACAATGCCAAATACAGATCATGCTTATGAAGACATCATTGACAGACAACAACAAATAGAACAAATATCATAAAATGTCATCAATCAAGAGCTCAAACCCTAATGCATATATGCAACATCACAAAACAGATCAACTTATGTATGTGCTTACCATGCACAAAACCCGCGTATATATTTTAACACATTGAATACATTATCACAGAATTTATATGTGATAATACTAAATCGCATCTGCATATGTACGCAACATTATTGAAAAACTCGTGTATAGATCTTAAATCACTGAATCAATCCTTTATTGCAAACACTACACATACTTCACATACCTTACTATCAAATCATAGATCACTTCAAATTCATTTAAATAGTTATATCTTTGTTAGCTACTTCAAAAGAAAATCAATCAATCATATATTTGAACATATCTTCAGACCTTTGAAATCAATGTCTTATCCTTCCTTCCTGGTGCACATCTATTTCATATTAGATCACGCATGAATAACTATTCACTTGCACACTTAACACATTGATCTCCATATCCTTATATAGCTTTTGTCTTAGCTAATACCTAAGGTAAATCCTTTGGTAAAGTTGATGGTATTTGTTGACGAGATCAAATAGACGTCATCGCTTCAATTATTATGGGAAATTACCATGTTAATGACCCTTGGTATCTAGTTTTCCATGGGTTGGATTATGTATGTGACTTTTGTTCATAGGAACAATGTATGTACATGACCCTTCTTCATAGTAACCACATATACTTTCTCAAACTTCACTTTTGACATCCATATGTAACTGAATTTCCATTTCTTTGTCCACATCCTCTATAACATATGTACCTATTATGTACTTTAGTTCCACAATCATATTATTATCATCATGTTGACATCAAGTACATCTTTATCAAGTAGGTTTCCATCAAGTACAACACATTAGCCATAATGCCAAAAACCTCCCCCTTTGGACTTGATGGAAACCAATTTGGTGTTTGGGCACCACTTGTAAACACCTGTAAAGACACCTAAAAAACACCTGCAAACACCAAGTCTTCTCTCCCCCTTTGGCATTAAGGGAAAAGGGTTGAACCAAGTTGAATGAAGGACTTTCCTTGTAGTGTTTCACTGTTGTAAGTCTGATTTGATTACCATGCCCCCCCAAAGCATATGTTGAATCTTCTGAAGATATTCAATAGATAACAAGACATTATGACTCAACCAAATATGACGTTTCCTATCACCAGTGACTCATGATTATATATAACACCCAACATATTGTGTTTACATATTGGGCCCAAGTTTTACATCAATGTCCTAAAATAATGGGATTACATACATATAATGACTTGATCCCAATAGCCCATAGATGGCTAAATTTTGCAATGATAAATAACATGGGTCTCTTCATGGCTCTACATCAAGAGACATATATGATAGTTATAACTAAAAACAGGGGCCTCAATAATGAGGTAGCAAGACTAAGATAGTCATCAACAACCACCATACACCATATATGAATCTGCAACATAATCATTTGATAACAACAACATAAATGTCATAATGGCAGCACCATGAGCATCCTACTCATCAAGAAGCAATGTAAGATAATCCAATGTAGAAGTTGTTTATCCAATATAATCAATATGTGACCAAATATGCAATTTCTCCAATCATCACCAATCAATTCCAACGTAAAAAATTATTCACATGCAATCCATGCATCATTGATAACTCAAAATATAATGATAGCAACAACAATAGTAATAACAATACATACAAATCACCAACAATGATATGTACCCATCATAGTTAACATAATGTAACAAGTAGTGCTCAAGAAACCATAATGCTAATGATGGACCACTAGAAGCATAGAAGATGCTCCCCTTGAACCAGTGCCAACCTTTTATCATCAAATATGATCATATCCATCTCATCAATCAAAAAATGCACCAAAGAATTATTTCAATCAACAACAGTATAAGATTTACAACAACTCATGAACCAACATAATTCTAAGCAACATATGATCATCATCAAGATACTACAAATTCCTAGGCCTCCAAAACTACACATTGCATAGTCACAAGTTTCAGTCATCCACCCCTGACCTCTGTAACTATGCACTACACAATCCCCAAGCCTTCCTCCTAGTCTAGTACCCATTTTTAGCTCCATCGGTGATTTTCATTAAGCATGTTAGATTAGTTGTTTTTTGGACTGATGTCATCTTGTCATGAGTGATTTCTAGTTGCAGGTACTTAATCTTGACATGACAAGATGGTGATCGAAGAGAAGTGCAAGGAGACAATGTTATAAGACACTTATGAAGTGGCAAAGACATGTTTATCATTGAGTAAGAAGATCAAGGGAGATTAAATTGTGACAAAAGTTGGAAGATCAAGATCATAGTGAAGACTCCCTATTTTCATCCCCTTAGAGGGTGAAGATGAAGTACAAAGTAGTCTTTCAAACCTCTCACAAAGATTGAAGACAAAGAAACAAGAGGAGCAACTTGGCATTGACACCTCATCATGGAATCCATGTCATCGTTGTAAATTTGTGACTTGTACGAGTGCCATCACAATGTCATGTGTGTCCATGTGTCTCTCCACATCATTTATGGATCTAATGATATAATTATCAAAAGGAAAGGAAAAAATGTAATGTGTGGAAGTCCAAGAGTCATATGTGGAATATGAAAAGTCACATTGTCATATATGGATAAAAGAGTCTTTAGGACAAGTCCAAAAGTCATATAGAAGTACAAAGGTCACATTAGAAGTCCAAGGGTCATAAGGGTAACTCAAAGGTCATTCCTCTTGTTATAAAAGTGTTGAAAATAGCAACAAGAAATGCTAAAAATAGCATTTCTATAGATAGCATTTCAAGATATATTCCAATTTTAATTTGTCCTTAAATTAAAATTGAGAATTAAAATTTGAATTTAGTCCCACTAGTTGTTTGAAAAATAATTAATTAATTCATCTTGAGGTAATTAGTTGGTGAAAGTAAAACATGAAGTCTTTGTGAAGACATGCAATAGTTATCCCTTTAATTGAGGAATTTATCCCTTAATTAAGGAGACAAGGATGAGTTGTAATTAGTTAGCTCAGTTAACTGAGTTAAGTCCAGTTAAATTAGTTCAAAACAGTTTGTGGAACTAATTGTGAGTTCAGTCAGTTAATGCATGCATACATGCAACTAGTGTTCTCCAAATAACTGAATATTCTCTCATAAATAAGTCATGCATGTTAGTTTAGATAGAGGCCCAGTTAAGATTAAAGGCAAGGACAATGTACTATCAGTTGCTAGGATTTTCCTATAAGGAAATCTCTTGCATGCAGAAGGAATTCATTCCTTCATGATTGCGCAGTTACTACATAGGTTAGTAACAGTGTGTGAGGTGAGAATTACATAGGTTACAACTGGAGGACCCAGGAGAAATTGAGCAAGGAAATAGGAGGCTTGGAGGATTGAAGGAAGGCATATGTGTTGTCCATTTTGTCTATGAGAAACAGTGAGGGATTATACTGAGAGCTGGATAGCTTGAGAGCTAAAGCTTTGTGTAATCCTGAGATATTTCCACTTGTATGACAGTACAGATAGCGAGGTTTTTAGCTAAGGCTTTCCCCGGAGTATTCTTCTGTGTTTCATGTGTGATTGATTCATCTTCTCTGTTATATGTGTTCTATTTCATCTTGCTCAAAATTGATTAAGTTTCCGCAAGTTTGATTGTAGAAGTAGATTAAGTATTTTTCTTTAGTACATTACATAATCAATTTAATCTACAGTGAGAATTTCTACATGGTATCGGAGCAAAGGTGATCAAAGTAGAGAACAATATACAAAGAATGGAGAAGTTTGAAGTTTGAATTTCTTGATTATAAGTACAAAATCGATTTCTTATCACATCTCAAAGTTCACCAATGACATTCAATGGCTTGAGACTCGAGTATGCCCTGGATGGTAGCTCGAATTACATAGCCTAGAAGGATTGCATGGAAGCAGTATTAGAAGATATTGGTTTGAAGGACTTAATTGATCAAGAAGTCCCCAAGCTAGTAGTAACTAATGTCCAAGAATTGGTAGAATGGAAGAAATGTGTGGTGATAGCAAGGAGGATTCTTCCGGAGGAAATTTGAGACCATATTGTCTCGAGTCTCCATGGGAAGGAGATTCCGTTTTCATTGTGGAATATATTGAAGGATCTATATCAGAACAGTAGCGACCAGAGGAAGTTGGCGCTGAAGGACAAGCTTTGGAAAATCAAGTGTGAAAAGGGCAACACGATCTCTACATATTTGAACAAGCTCACCACCTGCAGAGATGAGCTTGGAAGTGTAGGAATCATGACAGTTCATGATGATCTGGTGAGTCTTTCTCTCCTTGGTCTTCCTAAGAGCTGGCATAGCTACCAAGACTCAGTGAATGGAAGAGAGAAACTACCAGATTGGGAATGACTGTGGTCAGATCTGATGCAGGAGGAGATCAGGAGAAGCACCAAAGATGGTTCTTCATCAAAGCATGATGATGAAGAAAATCTAGCCATAGCAAGTAAGGTGAGGAAAGGGAAAGGGAAGGCTTCCCATTCCAAATCGAGTTCTTCCCATGGTGGGAAGAATATTGACAAATATAAAGTGAGATGCTTTAATTTCATGAGGTGGGCCATTAGGCAACTAATTGTCCATTGAAGAAATCCAAGAATGGATCCTCGAAAGGATCAGATAGTGAGGCACTCACCTCACAGTTTGAATTGGATTTTACCCTCATCGTATGCATGGTTTCATCGATGGTGGGTTGTGTTTGGTACCTAGACAATGGAGCCTCATTCCACATGATCAGTGATAAGAGTTTATTCAGTACCTTGGAGGAGAAAGACCTCTAGATGCACATAGATATGGGCGATGATGGAAAATATCGTGTTTTAGGTGAAGGTACAGTTGTGTTTCAGAGGGAGAATAGAGCTCCTCTCACCCTAACTGATGTAAAGTATGTGCCTGGACTGAAGAAAAACTTGGTATCGGTCACGATGTTGGAAGACAAAGGCTATGATGTAGTCTTCAGTAAAGGAAAGGCATTCCTGAGACACATAGCCATGAGTCAGACCAAGAGGATTGGGATTTGAGTGAAGAATCTCTACAAGTTGGAGGTAGATGATTATGTTACATTGAGTTCCAAAGTAGAATTGGTGCAAAGCCAAGATATTGGCGAGTTATGGCATAGAAGGTTGGGCCACTTGCATCATGGGGCCTTGAAGATCATGCAACAGATTTCTACACGAACTTCCCAAAGGTAAACTTGAGCAAGTGGACACATGCAAAGGTTGTACCTTGGGTAAGTATGCAAAATCTTCCTTTCATGATTGAGACAGTCAAGCTAAATCAATCTTGGAGTGAGTTCATACAGATGTGTGTGGACCATTCTCGACAACCTCCACCACTAAAGAAAGGTATTATGTGATTTTTATTGATGATTTTTCTCGTAGATGCTGGATCTATTTCATGTAGAAGAAGGATCAAACCTTCTCAAGGTTTTGTGAGTTCAAAGCCTTGGTTGAGAAAGAATTTGGAAAGGAGATCAGGACCTTGTGAAGTGACAATGGTGGAGAGTATGTCTCTCATGATTTTAAGGATTTCTGTGTAGCAGAAGGAATTAAATGGTATTTGACGGCACCTCATAACCCATAGTAGAATGGGGTGGTCGAGAGGAAGAACAGAATGATTTTGGGAGTAGCTCGGGTGACGTTGCATGACCAAGGCCTACCACTTCATTTGTGGGCTGAGGCATGCAACATAGTGGTTTACTTGCAGAATAGAAGCCTGCATCGCATACTTGGGATGAAGACACCAGAGGAAGCTTTCTTTGGGAAGAGACCATATGTGGGTCACTTCAGGATATTTGGCTCATTGGTTTATTGCCATGTGACCAAGGATTCCTGGAAGAAGCTAGAGCCGACAACAGAGTTTGGGATACTTGTGGGGTACACTGATACTCCCCACAACTATCGAGTATATTTTCCTACCAGTTAGAGGACAGTGGTTTGCAAAGATCTTAAGTTCGATGAGCTGAAGGCCATGCGAGTTTCCATTGAGAGGAAGCTCAAGTTGCAAGTAGAGGAGGAACTTTTGGTTCCTGAGGAGGAGAAGCCTCAAACTAATGCGGAGCAGCCGCATGCAGAGTTTCCAGGAGTGGAGACATCCACTCAAGCAGAGTCTTCTAGAGATGGGCGGAAGCGCACAAGGGAAGTTGACAGATTGTTGATGGATGCAAGAGAGAATGTGGGAGAGCCATCTTCTCAGTGTAGATAGAGGAGGTCACCTGAGCGGTACATTGGGTACATGGCCCTTGTTGGGGAATGTGTAGAGATCGAACCATCTTCCTTTGAGGAAGCAGTGTGGCAACCAGTTTGGGTTGATGCTGGAGGAGTATGACTCCATAGTTTGAAACAGTGTTTGGATGTTGTTCCAAGACCGAAGAACAAGTCAGTTGTGAATTCCCGTTGGCTTTACAAGGTAAAGGAAGCTGCTAATGGTAGTGTGGAGAAACATAAGGCAAGGTTTCGTTGCCTGTGGTTTCTCACAAGTCGAGGGGATTGACAATGATGAGACTCTTGCTCCTGTAGAAAGGTACTCATCTATAATATCGATGTTGGCACTATCAACATAGATGGGTTGGAAGATCCATCAAATGGATGTGAAGACTGCATTCCTCAATGGCAAGATTGAGGAAGAGGTGTACATAGAGTAGCTGGAAGTATTTGAGACCTTCGATCGTGATTCGCATGTGTGTTGACTCAAGGGAGCTTTGTATGGGTTGAAGCAAGCACCTCATGCTTGGTAGACCAGGATCGACAGCTACTTCACTGGGTTGGGCTTCATAAAGAGTGAAGCGGAGGCGAACTTGTACCACATCATGGTAGAAGGTAAGCCATTGATCGTTGTTCTTTATGTTGATGATATAATATTAACAGGTGATGATCAGTTGATCAAGTCTTGCAAGAATGACCTTGCAAGAGAGTTCGAGATGAAAGACATGGGTCTCATGCACTTCTTTCTAGGCATGGAAGTGTGGCGAAAAGATGGGGAAGTGTTTATGTCTCAAGGCAAGTATTCCAATGAGACACTCAGGAGATTCCACATGGAGAAGTGCAAGCCCATGCAAACTCCTCTAGCAGGTACTTGGAAGAAGGAAGATGCTACTTCAGGTGAGGTAGTAACTACTACTATGTATCAGTAACTTGTGGGTTCACTAATGTACTTAGTGAACACATGACCATATTTGTGCTTTGCGGTGAACCAGCTGAGTTAAGCTATGGTTCAGACTATCAAGTTGTTTTGGAAGGCAACGAAGCATCTTTTGAGATACCTCAGAGGCACATCTCAGTATGGATTATGGTACAGACGGTCAGAGGGAGTGAAGCTATAGGGCTTCACATATGCAGATTGGGTTGGGAGTCCATCAGATCGGAAGAGCACATCAGGAGAAATTTTAAACCTTGGTTCAACTACAGTTTCTTGGTACAGCAGGAAATAGAGGTCAGTTGCACTTAGCTCAGCAGAGGCTGAATACATGGCTGCAAGTCAGGCAACATGTGAGGCCATTTGGATGCGAAAAATTCTATTGGGTTTGTTTGATCAGAGGATGGATCTAACTGTGATCTATTATGATAATCAGAGTTGTATCAAACTCTCTGAGAATCCAGTATTTCATGACAGGTCCAAGCACATCGACATCCGGTATCATCATCTTCAAGACTATGTGGTGAAGAGGATCATGTTGTTGCAGTATATTTCAACCGAGGAGCAAGATGCTAACATTTTGACTAAGGCATTGTCAAAGTGTACATTTGAGTTCCACAGAGAGAGGATCAGGGTGGCAGATAATCCCTTTTTTGTTGAGAGGGAGTGTTGAAAATAGCAACAAGAAATTCTAAAATAGAAATGCTAAAAATAACATTGTTATAAATAGCATTTCAGGATATATTCCAATTTTAATTTGTTCTTGAATTAAAATTGATAATTAAAATTCGAATTTAGTCTCACTAGCTGTTTGAAAAATAATTAATTAATTCATCTTGAGTTAATTAGTTGGTGAAAATCAAACATGAAGTCTTTGTGAAGACATGCACCAGTTATCCCTTTGATTGAGGAATTTATCCCTTAATTAAGGAGATAAGGATGAGTTGTATTTGAGTTGTAATTAGTTAGCTCAGTTAACTGAGTTAAGTCCAGTTAAATTAGTTCCAAATAGTTTGTGGAACTAATTCTGAGTTCAGTCAGTTAATGCATGCATGCATGCAACTAGTGTTCTCCATATAACTGAATATTCTCTCATAAATAACTCATGCATGTTAGTTCAGACAGAGACCCAGTTGAGATTAAAGGCAGGGACAATGTACTATCAATTGCTAGGATTTTCCTATAAGAAAATCTCTTGCCTGCAGAAGGAATTCATTCCTTCAGGATTGCGCAGTTACTACAAAGGTTAGCAACAATGTGTGAGGTGATAATTATACAGGTTACAACTAGAGGACCCAGGAGAAACTACGCAAGGAAATATGAGGCTTGGAGGACAAAAAGAAGGCATATGTGTTGTCCATTCTATCTATGAGCAGCAGTGAGGGATTGTACTGAGAACTGGATAGCTTAAGAGCTAAAGTTTTGTGTAATCCTAAGATATTTCCACTTGTATGATAATACAGATAGCGAGGTTTTTAGATGAGGCTTTGCCCAGAGTATTCTTTTGTGTTTCATGTGTGATTAATTCATCTTCTCTGTTATATGTGTTCTGTTTGATCTTGCTCAAAATTGATTAAGCTTCCACAAGTTTGATTGTAGAAGTAGATTAAGTATTTTTCTTTAGTACATTGCATAATTAGTTTAATCTACAGTGAGAATTTCTACAAAAAGATACCTCACAACTCAAGCAAATGGGTTTTGGAGGCTTAGCTTTTGGAGAGCTAGCCTTAGCTTCTCTAGCTTAGCAAATGAGAGAATATCATTCTTTGGAGAAGAAATAAGTGACTTAATGTTCCACTATTGGAGCTAGTGGCTCGCCATTGTAACTTTGTACTTGGATCTTTCACCTAATAATTAGAAGCTCGATGATCCAACACATTTTCATGCATGTAACATGAATGTAAGAAGACTATTCTTTATATGTTTGTGGTATGTGTTTTTTTCACATGTACTAAGGAAATTGAACTATTTCAGTGGCTTTGGTACTTATCTCATTAAATGTGTGTTGTATTTTCTTTAATGATCATTGTGTCTATGTGAATTATTTCGCTATATAACTAATGAATATTTTCATGCTTTTGTGTGCCTCTCTTAGGACAATACTATAATTTCCTTCAAGAGGAAAACTCTTACTTCCCTCTCGTGAAAGGCTCCTTTTACACATTGCAATTGGTGTTTCACAACGGCACCCTAGTTGTTGATTTCAAAGGTTATGTGCATACTCCATTATGTTATTCATTATAGTTGAGGCAAACATTTAACTTATGGTGGACAGGCCGATACTCCGGATGGGGCTCCTACTCCAAACAATGTGAGGTCTAATTGGGACTTCACATCGGGGAGACCCCCTTCTTTCATAGGTTTCCAGCACTGTCAACAACAATTCTAGTTAATGGTGTACCATCTAATTTTTCCAGGGCTTATAGAGGACTGTGATAAGGTTGTTCACTATCTCCTTTTATGTTCCTACTCGTAATTGATGGTATTGATAGGAAAATATCAGAGGAAAAAATAGATGGGCAATTCATAGGTTTGTAGGTCATAAGGAATGTTGTTGTTACACACCTAGTGTTTCTCGATGATGTACTCTTTTTTGGATAGGTATCCATGTGTCAATGGAGGAATCTCTTCCACATCATTACTAACTTTGGGGATGCTTCAGGTTTATTTATGAATAATCTTAAGCCACTTCTTATACATGGTTCCGAAAAAAGAGACATTCTATCAAAGATTACAAACATTTTCAATGTCAGAATGTCCACTCTTGAAGAAGGGTTCTCTTACCTAGGTTTCAGATAGAATCCAAACAACTACCATATTATGGTCTAGTAGTGGCTTATTAACAAATTTGAACCCAAGATATCACTCTAGGTTCATAGATGGATTTCTATGGGTGGAATATTTAACCTTGTGTAGTTAGTGTTATAGAACATCTCATTATATTGAATGCATTTATTC
Organism: Pinus taeda; assembly: GCA_000404065.3. Taxonomy (NCBI): domain Eukaryota; kingdom Viridiplantae; phylum Streptophyta; class Pinopsida; order Pinales; family Pinaceae; genus Pinus; species Pinus taeda. The sequence continues at coordinate 66,719 of APFE030979469.1, forward strand.
ACATTTCCTCACAAAATCATAAAGAAAATTAAAGCCATTATTACGAACTTCATTTGGTCTAGTGAAAAATGGGAGGGGGGCGGAGGGGATTTCATTTGGCTCGGCTAGATGACATTATGAAGCTAGAGGATTATGGTGGATGGGGACTAAAAGATATCAATATATTTTTTTTGGATCTTTCGACCAAGAGTCTTTGGAGACCCATTTCCAAAGTTGGTATCTAGTAGACAATTATAAAAGAAAAATATATGTACAACATGTCTTTCATGGATTGGTATAGGTTTGGACAATTTCCAGAACATATTGGCTCAATCATTTGGAACAATTTTATGAAGTCAAAACATTAGCTAATTGAAAATATTCAATGGGAGATTAGGTTTGGCTATAAGATTTTAGTTGACCCCATCCACGACATGTGAGGAATCCACACCTTGTCGTATGTGATTATCAAAATATTACATGATAAGGAATTTTTTTCATATCCTAAATAAGAGAAAATTATGACTTATTGTAGTTATATCCCATTTTGAACGATGTCAATGCAGTGGGGTTTTCTTGTGAACATGTTGTGATATGAGTGGTATACATTATGGACCTTCAAATGGTGGGGATCTCTCATGCAGATGGGAATGATATACTAAATGGGAATGGTAGCCTTCGCCAAGGTCAAGTTGTGGTCTTGAAGGTATATAATCATGTCACTCTCTGTCTGTCTCTCTCTATAGGTACAGAAGGAAATCTACTAGTCCAAGTATGTATGGTCTTGGTATATGTCATTAAAGATTTTTTTTTTGGAGAATAAGATTCTCACTTGGAAAAACTTGTGTAAGAGAGGGTTTGAAGTTCCTAGAAGATGTTATTTATGTAAGGGGGGCTTTGAAAATGCTCTACTTTTTTTTTGCTAATTTCATTTCATCAATGTTATTTGGATCTGTGTTTTACAATGCTTAAATTTAAAAGTGAGTTGGTCTTTTATTTCTATGCAAGAGTGTTGCAAATGGTGGATAGTGTAGTGTAGAGAACAACTCACTCTTCCTTTTTTCATTTGGCAGGGCCTATGGAATGGTACGAATGCTTTGATTTTTAAGGATCAACCTTTTGACATTGGTCATATTTGTGACAAGATATGTGTGCTATATAGTGATCAAGGATGGAAAAAGCACAAGGAAATACCACACACATCCCTAGCTAGTGATCCAAACGAGAACTATTTTTGGTCAACTACATTGATGGAGCTGAACAAGGTGGACATTATGGATGTGGTGCTCTTATCAAACTCTCGCAGATTCTCCAGTACCATTTTTTTTGGAGTTGTGGTGTGAGGACAAACACAAGAGTGGAGTTGGTCTTTGGAACTTTTCATTGATCCTATTCACATCTTTCTTGATTCCCGGGTTGTCATTAATTGGATCAATGGAATGTCCTCCCTGGTATCTCCTTGTTTGTCCAACTTGATACACAAGATTCAAGTTTTGAAGGCATATTTTCATGGTTTAACTTTTGAACATGTCTACACGGAATATAAAATGTGTGCAAATGCCCTATCTAAATGAGGCCTCACAACGACGCCTGATAGAATCTATTTCTACATTCTATATCTGGGTGTTATGCAAAAGATGGGTTCATTTCCAACTGTATAATTTTCAATGTCTTTTCTTGGCTCATTGGTTGCATATAGATTTCTGGATCACTCTACTTATATGCAAATGCATTTTTCTTAATAAATATTTTATGTCAGTGAGATATATAAATGGTGTGAACTTTTATAGATGGCCACTATGCATCTTTTTTTTACCTAATTATAGACAAGTTAAAGTAATATATGAATATATAATCATCTTATATAACTGGCTTTCCTATTTTAATAAAATAACTTGTATTTAAACTTCAAAAATTATATTAATTTATAATAACAAGTATTATAAAATTGAAACATAGAATATTAATTAAAAGTAATATATACATATATTAATTATCTTTATTATTTAATAGACTCTAGTCACTTTGTATTTGATATATAATGTAACTCAGTTATAATAGATATCCATTATAATATACAATACAAAACACTATATCACAAAACCCAAAGCATAACCTATTTTAATCCAAAGAAAATAACCACATATTATATTAACTCATTTCGTTGCGCACAGTCTATTCAGATTCTCTTCGAATGGCCATGAACGCATCTACAAATTTGATCAACGGTTGTTTTCAGTCAAAGTTTGCTGCAGGAGTCTGTTTCAAAGAAAGTAAACAATATTCATTATTAAAACATTGTTTCACTTTTGCAAGTGGCATATTGGATTAAGCAACGTAGGATCCTATGTTTAGAAAACTCGCGAGTAATGATTTATGTTTAGAAAAATTGACAATTAATTTGTTGGCAATCTAGAAAAGGAGTTTTTGAAACTATTTGAATTCGTTTTGCACAAATTTGTGGAACAGAATTTTATTCTCCATGAATTATTAATTGATGCTATCCTTGGATTGGATTAAGCAGCGCATCGGACCAGAAAACTCGCTAGTAATGATTTATGTTTAGAAAAATTGACAATTAATTTGTTGGCAATCTAGAAATGAAGTTTTTGAAACTATTTGAATTCGTTTTGCACAAATTTGTGGAACAGAATTTTATTCTCCATTTATTATTAATTGATGCCATCCTTGGATTGGATTAAGCAGCGCATCGGACCAGAAAACTCGCTAGTAATGATTTATATTTAGAAAAATTGACAATTATTTTGTTGGCAATCTCGAAATGGAGTTTTTGAAACTATTTGAATTCGTTTTGCACAAATTTGTGGAACAGAATTTTATTCTCCATGAATTATTAATTGATGCTATCCTTGGATTGTCTATTCAACCCAGGGCCCTCTGTGTGCGGCGTTTTATGATACTATTAAGAGCCAAGGCTCGAAATTGGTTGTTCCACGTAAAAATCCATTATCCAAATCTGGCAGGCTACGTCGTAATCTCTGGCTGTCAAATCCAATGCATGTGTGGTATCTTACACATTGTTTAACTGTTTATCGTTACATCTAGTGCCACCTTTGGCATATAATCGCACATCTTCATGCTCACTTCACTACTCACTCCACCTATTGCCTGCCCCATGACTTCCATCTTGCATTGGAAACCAGATAGAGTTCGACTAAAAATATGACTACCACATTATCCCACTCTTTCGCAATAACACAGTCCATCACAATGATCTCGCAATGATGCACACATGGCTGATACAAAGCTAGTATATAGGCAATCTGCGCGGTGATCATCACTGCCATGTTGAACTAAGCAGATCCCAAGCACGGAGACCATATATCAAATCACATATATCATCACCAGCATACTTATGAATGAAAGGAGACATCATGGCTATCATTGGAATCCGCGTAGATCATGGCTATAATTGGAATCCACATAGAGTCCGACTAAAAATATGACTAGGACATTATCCCACTCTTTCGCCCTAACACAAAGTCCATCACGATGATTTAGCAACGATGTGCACACGGCAGATACAAGCAAAGTATATAGGCATTCTTTCTAGTGATGATCATGCCCCGCTGTATGGAAACATGGCATTCTTTCTAGCGATGATCATGCCCCGCTGTATGGAAACATTGTCCAAAGTTTACATAATCTCTTAAAAAAAAACACATGGTTTATGGTCTTAAAATGGTTTAGAAATTTAAGATCTAAAAAACTGTCAAAAATAGTAAATTGTGCTATAAATTTAAGACTTAAAAAAATGTCAAAAATAGTAAATTGTGCTGCAATTAAGGAAATTAAAAGTATACTTTGATCATTTACACATAATGAATTTAATTAATTTGAATATATAGTTTATAAATAATGAAAAAAATGATTTGGTTGTGCTAAGAAGTTCTAATTTAATTTTCAGGGTATTTAAGGTTTAACATTTCAAAACATCTAATTATTATTCCATTACTTTTATTGATTTTGGGTCATTCAACCAGATAATGGTTTTTCTCAGTGATTGTCGGCCTGCCAACAACTCCCTTACATTCTACTTAAAATGAAAGGGCCCCCCTTGAAAAAATTTGAAAACTCTCTTTTCAAATTCCTCTAGATTTCAGCTTTACTAGAATGGTTGATGGTTTCCTCTATCTTTGTTTTTTGGTTTTAATGCTTGTTGATCATACATGGTCTATTATGATGTTTTGATTACATAATTTGGTGAAATTCCTTTCATTATTGCATCATGAAAGAAATGTTTTCATCATGCACTTTTCCATATGAGTCTCTTTCTTTTGATCATTAGTAATGCTCATTAGATTTACTTTAAATCATTGCATACATCTAACTGATAAATTATCATTATGGTCTAGCACTTGTATTTAAATTTGATACAATCTTGCCCATAATTAAGGTATGCAAATATTGCAACCATATAATGGAAATCATTTCAAATGCTACATCCTATAAAGGGGATCTAATTCCTTTACAACATCATGTTTTGGCACATCTTTAGAACATTTGTTTTGATCCTTCAATTTGTCGCTTTGCCAAACATGTAGTAGTCATCTTTACTCCTCATAGCACATCATTTAAACCATTGAAGTTTTGGGTGATCATGGCATTGTTGCACACTTACAATTTCAATCGATCATGTAATTGCCTCCTTTCTTTCACTTTATGTAAGTATTGGTTTTAATCATTTTTTGTGATCATATCATGACTGCATTAAAATATAATATTTTGATTATTTGCATCATGACCACAATTTCACTAATTTGAACTTTGTAAAAGTCGCAATGTGACTAGATTTCAGTAGATTTTGAAATTTACCACAATTGTAATATGTCTTGATCCACCAAATATCATATTTTTTTTAACTTATTTCAAATAATTTTACCTTAATCCTGCCATTATCTTCACAACATAAATAATCATGTGTTAAAACCCAAAACCACACCAATATTATAAAATCACATCCACTTTTTACATATACTATATTAATAAAATTATAACATTATATCATGTACATATACTATATTAATAAAATATATAATAACAAAGTATTAAAAGATTGAAACATAAATATTATATAAATATATTATTATTTATTATAGACGTTTAGTAACTTTGATTCGATATATATTGTAAATATATGTGTATATATTTATTATTTAATAGACTTTAGTAACTTTGTATTCGATATATATGGTAAATAAGTTATATAGAAATCCATTGTAAAACATTATAATATACCATACAAATCGCTATATGATAAAACCCAAAACATAACATATTTTAATCCAAAGAAAATATACCACATATTATACCCACCTACACATACGTGCTCATGTTATATCATACTCCATGAATTGCACACATTGAACACGTAATAATTATATGCTTAATTTTTTCAACTCATTTCGTTGTGCATAGGCCATTAAGATTCCAATCGAATGGTCACGAACACATCTACAAATTTGATCAACGGTTGCTATCAGTTAAATTCTGTTGCAGGAGTTTGTTTTAAAGACAGTAAACAATATTCATTAGTAAAGCATTGTTTCACTTTTATAGGTGGTAGATTGAACTAAGCAACGTAGGATGCTAGACGTTCTAGCATAGCACATCGGAACAGAAAACTCACTAGCGAAAGGCGCTAGATTTTGTCATTTCCTGTTTTAGTCATGCTTTTTGAGCGTGCATTTCAAGGCGCTAGAGAAGAATTTTCGAAAACTGAGAGAGGTTTCTCTAAATTACAAGTTTATATACAAAAACTTCACTATATTGTTACGTAAGTGTTAAATTTTGAGAGTTACATGGGTCACTTTGAGACTCATTTTTCATAATTTTGTCAAGCCAGATTTGTTGACAGAGTTTTAGAATTTTTGAAATTCGACTTGGTGGACCTCCAGCTTGGCATAATTAACTCCATATTAATTTGGATGATGAAGTTGGTAGATTTTTCTACTATATCCCATTATTTTCTTTTTAGTTAGCATATTTTTGGTTAGTCAAAGCCAAACCCTAGATAGTAGGATATGGGCATATTTTCGAAATATTTTATTCCTAAAGCATTGTAACCTCTTCCTATCTTTGGGAAAAGGATGGATTTTGACTTCCTTAGTCCAGGTATGACCTAATTGTATATATTTCATGAATTTTAGTGTGCAACAGGTTGGTTGGTCAAGGTTTGATAGAGAAGGCAGTGCATATTGTACAATTTCATTAAAAAAGTTTCAGTGAATGATGAAGGATGAAGTCTACTTTTTCAAAGATTCATGTCTTAGTCTCTTATGGTGATATATCCTATTTTGTTTCATTATCTTATGTTATTTCCATGATTAAATTTCATGTATTCAATCTTTAGTTAAGCAAAATTTATTTCAAAATTCACTTTTAAGTGGTCTGTTATGGCTCACTAAACATTTCAGTGTTTTTCCTCCATTGAAATTTCTAAATTTCATCCTCAGCTAGATGCTTTAGATGTTATCAATTCCACTACTCCTCTACTCACCTATATACAACAAAATTTGACAAAAACACCATAAGGATTGTCAACCTTGCCCATGTCTAATGATTCTTGATTTTTCCCATCATATCACTAAAAATCATTAGCTCAATATGACTCCATGCCCAATGGATTTTCCATCTTCCCTACCATCAAACTGTTAAGACTTATTCCTCTCTTATCTCAATACTTAGCCTAAAACCTAAGAAAACCAGTGATCTAAGTGACTGAAAATTCATATAGAGAGAGCTTTCTCTGAAGCTGGAAGGGCTAGATTCCAATTTTAAAGTGGTTTGTGGTTACCTTTGGGTTCCTCTTCTTAGCCTGCAAGAATTACGAAGTGCTAACACAACTCATGCCCCTGGCCACCTAAATCATTATCAATATTTGTGAGTCATGGCTCCATTAATGCACTGGGGCAGTATATGTCAACCATTAGATTTAACCAAGTACAAAATCTAATGAGTGACATATATTGCCCCAGTGCATTAATTGAGCTATAGCTCCTCAAATATTGGTTGCTCACCTAAACCATCACAATGTGGAAGTTTGGTTATTCCACATAAAGATCCAAGGATTGAAGTTGGCTATTCCACATAAAAATTCATTATCCAAATCTAACGGGATATGTGGTAATCTATGGATGTCAAAGTCAATGCATGTGTGGGCTCTTACGCTTTGTTTCACATGCACACATCATTCACCATTGATTGTTACATCTAGTGCCACATTTGGCATATATTCACACATCTTCATGCTCAAGTCTTGCCACATAGTTTCTTCACCACTCACTCCACGTCTCACTTTCCTGTACGTCCACCACATGACTTACAATCTCACATTGGAATCCATGTAGAGCTCGACTAAAAATATTACTACAAAATTATCCCACTCTTTCATAATAACACAATCCTCACGATGATTTTTGCAATGATATGCACACGACGCATACAAGAAAGTATACAAGCATTCTTCCTAGTGATGATCACTGCCATGTTGTACGAAAACATTGTCTACAAAGTTGAAAATTAGTTTGCATAATATCTAGAATAGGTTTTTCTTCAATCAAATTGCAATTTATTTTTAAATTTTTAGAATTTAAACTTATTTACAATATTATTTTTATATCGAATGTCACTTCTACTAGTTTAAGTTTACTGTCGGTGATTACATCATATATATTTGCATATAACATTGTAAATAATATTGTAGTATTTTTTAGAAAGGATTTTAACGTTTTCGTTCTCGTAAGGGAAGGAAATACTTGGCTAATAGAGCTATAAAACCCATCAAGAACAAGCACACCAAACAACTTGGGTTATTTAAGGAACCTCAATTTGAGTTGTCTCCTCTTGTTGACAAATAGTTATTTCTTCCTGTCAGTAGACGAGTATGAGTCAAAAATAAGAGGCTACCAACTAACTGACAGTACAAAGTGGCATCAACTTCAAGCGCAGTGTTATCACCAAAATAGGACCCTGATAGGCTGCTGATCAGACTACCTCGGTGTAACTATTTCAAACCAATCTTTTAGCTGAGGCTTAGCCTCCTCAGCCTGAGAGGGCTCTCTCAAAGGGTTAATGATATTGATTAAAGATATGGATAGATGGCTAACTCTATGGTTTGTGATTTTATAGGTTTATAGGTTGAAAGATGAAGGCTGGCTACCATTGGGCTATGGAGTCAAAGTGTGTTTCAGTACCTGAGCAAGATCAGCTTAACATGAAAGTCAGGGCATAGAGAGTTTTTATACATCAACAAAACAAAGATACAATGCAAGGAAACACAGTTTATAAATACATGAAGGAAGTTAGAGCATCATTGATGAGTTCTAAGTAACATGTATTCATACCACTGCAAGTAAGTGAAAGAGGAAAGCCATGAGACAATAGGTCATTAAAAATCTCTTTGAATCGTGAGTAGTGAAGCCAAAACATTCTACCTAGCATGGAAGTCTAGGCATTATAGAGTTCAAGTGCAGAAATGAAAATATAAAACAGTGAAACACAATTAGTTTATCTATGAAAGAAGTCAGAGCATCATTGATGAGTTCTGAGTATCATAAGTAAACACCACTGCAATGTAAGTATTGGAAAATGCCATCAAAACAAGAACATACAAGAACTCTTCATGAATCTTGAGTTGTCTAAGTAGAAACACTGCAATAGGTTAAAAATATACACAGTCTGCACATAGAGCAGTAGTTGAGCCAAAAAGTATCCAACCCCTTGCTAATTCAACCTTTTGCTTTATATATAGCATTTACAATATGAATTCCCCCATCCCTTATCAAGAGAATTCGAATTTGCTATGAGTGATACCTATTCTAACCATAAAACAAACTATTAAATACAAATGACAACTAACTAGTAGTCCTAGAGAACTAATACAACTAGGAGTGTAACTCCTTATTATGATTACAACAACCTTATCTAAACATTTAAAACATCCTTTGACAACTGCAACCTCATGAAGTCAAATTTGATGAAGCCTCCCACATTGTCACCTGACTGCTGATGACAAACCCTAGAAATTAGGGAACATGTTTCCCTTTTTTTTGGTTTAGGATCTTTGAAAATTAGCACGTGGGACAGAGCCTTTATCTTCTCATCCATGACATATTTTACGAAACTGAAGGACGTTTTTTAAGACCATGATGTCTAGAACAAAATTATCTCTTGGTTTTTTAAAGCACTTCTCCAGCTATCCAGAATCTGTCCTTGAAAAACACATGTAAAACAGGAAAAATTTGTTCTCTGAAATTAGGATTTCAAAGAAATCTTAGCATCTCCCAACTGATAACACTTTTACAGAAAGTGAGATAGGTTATTGTATATGGAGAGTTGATGAAGAGAAACCTCCCTCGGAATTCCAAAATACATTTTCCTGTAACCAGAAACTGATCTTGAAAAAGACTACTAAAACCAGAAGACAAAGCTTGACTTTCAGCAGTTTTGTAACGCAAGTTTAACCATAAATTCCTCCCACCTTAGAACGAATTTGAAGAAACTGAAAGAGGATTTTGTAGTTCAGTATGTTAGGAAGAAACAACTCTTTCATTTTTCAAAATTGAGTTCTCAGCTGCTCAGGAAACCTTCTGGAAGTTGACTAGTAAAAGCAGAAAACAGAGTCTTTATGCTGAAACAGGCTTTTTCAGGGGTTTCGTAGCTCGCTACGAAAACTCCTAGTTCAGTGAAAATTCTAGATTTTGCGCTATGAAAACTCCTAGGCAGTTTTGTAGTCATGAAAACCTTGACACAAGTTTGACACATGGAATTTATGTGTGATGTGGGACCAATGATGGGTAAGAACAGACTGTTGATCCTATTTGACCATACCAACAAGACTCTTTTCTAGATCTTAGACACTAAAGCAACCATGGAAAGACTAGACCAAGACTAACACCAATCCTTTGGAATAGAACTGATGCTCAGAATTTAGAAATCATTTCTTAAGTGATAACGGTGGCTCCACTTTGGATAGTGTGTCCTTGTGGTACACTAAGAACTCGTAGGTTCAGTGCTTTATCCTCTTATGATAAACATAAATTTATTTGACAAGCATCCCCTTTAAGATTCTTGGGCCTTCACCTCAGGCTTAAGCTTGATGATCACTGTAGGAGAAATAAATCTATATCTACTGAAAAATGCTCAGTCAACCTTGAGCTTATTTGCATTTTCCTAGCTACCTACCCTATCAATTTCAAACTTCTTTCAGCTCAATCAATATGAAATTTCCAATGTAGCCAATCATTTGTCTTATCTGATATTTGAGTTTTTTGACTGCATCAGAGTTCATAGGAACTATGATATTGTGATGACCACTGCCACTGGAAATGCCTCTGATCTTCATAGAAAAATGAAACACTGGAGAGTAAACCTCTTCCATGTATCTAGCTATAGGATCCCAGAATACATGATTAGCTTGGTGATCCTCATAACATCCTGTTACTTCTAAAAACTAATCTTTAGTTACACAACATTTATTTGATATGCTATCCAACTGCTTTTATGAATGATTCCCACAAACAATGTAATTTTCCTCATTATTATGATCATTCTTTGATGTAAGCTGCTGCAAGGAATTACAAAAATGAACAACCTTTTCCTTTGCCTGAACGTTATAAAAAATTTCTTCCAGTATTTCTTCTTGGTGTTTGTAATCATTTCATACTCTTTATGATCAAAAGACTAGCAAGTTTGCCGCATCTTCACATTAATCTCAGAGGATGTAACATGGTTTTCATATGTAAACCCCTGCTGATTTTCATGCTGCATTTCATGGGATGTTATCCTTTCTTCTAGTTGTTGAAATGTATTATTATGAAGAGCCTCTAAAATTTATTCATCCATAAATTCATCATCATCATCATAACAATCCTCCAAATATTGAATAAAACTCACAGAATGTTTACAACAATCTTTGACCAGCAATAAGGAGGGTTGACACTCTTAATACATGTCATAGAATACATCATGAAATTCAGCGAGAGAATATAATGAACCATTTTCCAAGCTTTTATACCAAGACCATGCTTTTCCTTCTAAAGTGGTCATAAACATCCTCATGAGACAATCTTCAAGGAATTGAACCTTAAGACTGCGTACATGCATATGGAGCCTAACCAAATGAAGAGTAGCATTGTCTTTCTTTTCATCTTTGAATATTGGAAGATCATCTAACCAATCAACCTTTGGCATAGGATTTGGAAAACCAGGGATATGAGACTGATTCATAGGGGCATACCTAGCATTCATTCTTGCAATGGAACTCATTTTGAAACTTCATCAAGCTACTGATCTTCTAGCAATGGAGTCACCTTCAAATTTGTTATTTGATGTGTGGAGTCGTCAAGGTAGTTTGTAGTCTTAAAACATTTCTGAGCTCATGCTACCTTCAGAAGTTCAGCTTCTTAGTTTCGGGAATGAATGATCTTCAGACTCTCGGAAAACGCACCAAAATTTTAACACCAAAATAGGACCCTGATAGGCTGCTGATTAGACTACCTCGGTGTAACTATTTCAAACCAATCTTTTAGTTAAGGCTTGGCCTCCTCAGCCTGAGAGGGCTCTCTCAAAGGGTTAATGACATTGATTAAAGATATGGATAGATGGCTAACTCTATGGTTTGTGATTTTATAGGTTTAAAGATGAAGGCTGGCTACCATTGGGCTATGGAGTCAAAGTATGTTTCAGTACCTGAGCAAGATCAGCTTAACATGAAAGTCAGGGCATAGAGAGTTTTTATACATCAACAAAACAAAGATACAATGCAAGGAAACACAGTTTATAAATACATGAAGGAAGTTAGAGCATCATTGATGAGTTCTAAGTAACATGTATTCATACCACTGCAAGTAAGTGAAAGAGGAAATCCATGAGACAATAGGACATTAAAACTCTCTTTGAATCCCAAGTAGTGAAGCCAAAACATTCTACCTAGCATAGAAGTCTAGGCATTATAGAGTTCAAGTACAGAAATGAAAATATAAAACAGTGAAACACAGTTAGTTTATCTATGAAAGAAGTCAGAGCATCATTGGTGAGTTTTGAGTATCATAAGTAAACACCACTGCAATGTAAGTATTGGAATATGCCATCAAAACAAGAACATACAAGAACTCTTCATGAATCTTGAGTTGTCTAAGTAGAAGCTCTGCATTAGGTGAAAAATATACACAGTCTGCACATAGAGCAGCAGTTGAGCCAAAAAGTCTCCAACCCCTTGCTAATTCAACCTCTTTCTTTATATATAGAATTTAAAATATGGATTCCCTCATCCCTTATTAAGAGAATTCGAATTTGCTATGAGTGACACCTATTCTAACCATAAAACAAACTATTAAATACAAATGACAGCTAACTAGCAGCGCTAGAGACCTAATACAACTAGGAGTGTAACTCTTTATTATGATTACAACAACCTTATCTAAACATTTAAAGCATCCTTTGACAACTGCAACCTCATGAAGTCTAATTTTATGAAGCCTCCCACGTTGTCCCCAAACTGTTGATGACAAACCCTAGAAATTAGGGAACATGTTTCCTCGTTTTTTGGTTTAGGATCTTTGAAAATTAGCACGTGGGACAAAGCCTCCATCTTCTCATCCATGACATATTTTACGAAACTGAAGGAGGCTTTTTAAGTCCATGATGTCTAGAACAAAAAAATTCTCTTGGGTTTTTAAAACACTGCTCCAGCTATCCAAAATCTGTCCTTGAAAAACATGTGTAAAACAGGAAAAATCTGTTCTCTGAAATTATGGTTTCAAAGAAAGCTTAGTATCTCCCAACTGATAACACTTTTGAAGAAAGTGAGATAGGTTATTATAGCTGGAGAGTTGATGAAGAGAAACCTCCCTCAGAATTCCAAAATACCTTTTCTTGTGACCAAAAACGGATCTTAGAAAAGACTACTAAAACTAGAAGACAAAGCTTGACTTTCAGCAATTTCGTAGCGCAAGTTTAACCATAAATTCCTCCCACCTTAGAATGAATTTGAAGAAACTGAAAGATTTTTTTGTAGTTTAGTATGTTAGTAAGAAAAACCTCTTTCAATTTTCAAAATTAAGTTCTCAGCTGCTCAGGAAACCTTCTGGAAGTTGACTAGTAAAAGCAAAAAACAGAGTCTTTTATTCTGAAACAGGGTTTTCAGGGGTTTTGTAGCGCGCTACGAAAAATCCTAGTTTAGTGAAAATTCTGGGTTTTGCACTACAAAAACTCCTAGGAAGTTTTTTAGTGCATGAAAACCTTGACACAAGTTTGACACATGGAATTTATGTGTGATGTGGGACCAGTGATGGGCAAGAATGGAGTGTTGACCCTATTTGACCATACCAACAAGACTCTTTTCTAGATCTTAGAGACTAAAGCAACCATGGAAAGACTAGACCAATACTAACACCAATCCTTTGGAATAGAACTGATTCTCTGAGTTTAGAAATAATTTCTTAAGTGATAACAGGCATTGCAAGCAGCAGTAGGTTTGACTCTAGATTGAAATGTATAAGGGGCTAGTTTACAAACTTCCATGTGAAAATTGTGAACAAGGTCAAATGCATACTTAGATTGGCAAAGAGAAATTCCTTCCTTGGTTTGAAATACATTGAGGCTAAGAAAATTATGCAAATATCCTAATTTTATCATTTCAAACTTCTTTAGAAGGCTTGACTTCAGATGGATTAAAATTTTAGCCTCACAGCCAGTGAGGATAAGGTCATCAGTATAAAGAACAAGGATTATGAGTTGAATTCCTACTTTTTTTGGTGTAGATAGTGGGGTTAGAATGACATATATCTAATCTAGTGTCAAGAAGAAAGTTATACATTTTTTCATACCATGCTTGAGGAGCTTGTTTAAGACCATAGAGAGATTTCTTAATGCAACAAACAAGGCTAGGGTCACTCTGAACATCGTTGGGAGGTTGTTCCGTGTAAATTTCTTCTTATAGATGCCACTTAGAGGGATATTATAGACCGAAATTTCAGAACTTAAAGATCTAAAAGTACATAGTTACAATCATTTCAAGATTTAGCTCCTAAAATCAAGAAAAATCGAGATGAGAAAGTTTGATGGCAAGGATCTGGTAAATTGGATACTACAGATGGAGAAATATTTTGATCTACATGGTGTACCACTGTTACATGCATCTTCATATTTAGAACAAGATCAATTTTTATGGTATAAAGGGATTTGTTCTCATAAACCACTTATTATGTGGTCAATTTTCATGGAGGAAATTATAGCACATTATGAGGATACAAAGAACAACACCTTCTTTAGAGAAACACCACAACAATTGGAAGAAAAAAGAGAGAAAGGGCTTTGTTACAAAGTAGAAGGAAAAATTATGGCAACAAGGAAGTCTACCCCTCACAACTATAAATATGGAAGTGTTGTTTCTCCTAGCCTTCCAAAACCTACCAGGGTTACACCACAACAATTGGAAGAAAAAAGAGAAAAAGGGCTTTGTTACAATTGTGATAAAAAATACATTAAAGGTCATAACTGTGCTGAGAAGAAATTATTTTACATTGATTGTGGATAGGAGGAAGAAAAGGATCAAGAAACTTCAAAAGAAGAGTATATACACCAAGAACCAACCCTAGAGAAAGAAGAAATGAACCCGACCACATCTTGTAAAGCATTGGAAATAATTAGTACTCCTCAAACTCTTAAGATAGAAGGACATATCAAGAAGAAAAAGGTTCAAGATGTGAAAGACCACCTCAAGAAAGAAGAAATGACTCTGACCATATCTTGTAATGCAATGGCCGGAATTGCCACTCCTCAAACTATCAAGATAGAAGGAAATATCAAGAAGAAAAATGTTTAAGAAGTGAAAGAATTTTATACATAAGCATCAAGGACTACTCAAGCATTGAGGACAACACTTTTTGAAGGATAGGGGCATCTTAGGTCCCTATACTACTAGTATAACCCTTTATTGTTATCAATACAACCCCCTTATTATATTTTTGTGCCCATGTAGTCCCCATATTGTTATTATTGTGCCCCATAGAAGCCCACTATTGTTATTATTGTGCACTTACATTATTATTGTTATGTCGGCTCTGATTAAATTATGACCACTTAGACTCCTATATATAGAAAGGAGTTCTTGTCATTTGTATCATTTAAGAATTTTTCATTTTTGTAATGTAAAGGAGGTTTCCCCCTCGAAGAGGCTTATTTATAAGGCGTTGATCTATCTTTTCTATCTTTTTGTGAGCTAGTTTCATGACACACGAACTACTTCACATGTGTTAGACTAAGAATTACACTAAGAGGGTGGTTGAAATCAGTGTAACAACCAATTTTCACCAATTTAAACAATTTAGTAATCAATAAAAACTACAAACATAATCACACAACATTAAAGAACAACATCACATCATCATAAGAGAACATCGGATGTATGTGGAAACCCTTGTGGGAGAAAAAAACAAATTCTTTTTATCTTCTTCAATTTTGATTACATATATTTTTAGGAACCAACCTACTAGAGGCACCAAACCCAAAACTTAAATGTGCAAGCATGGACTTGAAGTAGTCTACAACTTGATTGAGATACCAACCTTGAAGATGTGAAAGCATTGACTTGTAGTAGGCTTCAATCTGATTGAGATGCCAACCTCAATGGAGGCATCCATGTCCTTCTCTAAATTGTTGTGAACCATTTTTCACAATATTTCAAATTGGATCCACAAACTTAAATCACAACCAAATCAACCTACCTTTTAATCATCAATATTCTACAACTTCATCATCTCAAAAACCTGTTCATAAGTTTATATTGATAATAACCATTATCCCCCGATCTCAAAAACTATTTGTAGCTCCCCTCTTTTAAATCACAAAATAATTTCAACCAAAACCCCTATTTCAAAATTCAAATTTCCTTCAAATTTATGCACAAAAATGTTACAAAAATTAATTGTTCTACAAATTGCACCTTTCTGGTTCGCTTCCTACAAATTTCACTTTTTTGGCGATGGTTCTACAAAATGATCATGTTCAATCTACCTAATTGTTCGATAAAATTTCAAAACAAAATAATAAAAAACATCCTTCCTAATCGAGCAAGAATCCTTGACCTCCCAAGGTGCACTGCAAAATTCACCTACAGCACTATAGTAGACATCATTCAAGGCCCCACAATGATTATTCATATCAATAGATCGAATAACTTGGAGACTCGAGCTTACTAGGTCATATTCATATGTTGGGTCAAACTTCTTTGCACCAAGTCATAATGTTTTAGCCAATCGAACGTTGATGGGCTAAGACTTATCACGATGCACTAATAAATCTACCAATTCAAACACACTACAAATCACGTGGAGATAAGTTATAGACCAAGAGCCAATTGAGCCACAGAGTTCCACATCAAATTATTTCAAGTCATAAATCATGAGCTAATTCAACCACAATGATCCACGATCCACGTTAAGAACCGGGATTTAATCAAACAATGGAGATTCACGATCCATGTCAAAAAATAAGAGTCAATCAAACCACAAAGTTCCATATAATAATCAAACCACAATGTTCCATGATCCATGTAAAAAAAAGAAGCCAATTAAACAACAAAGATCCAAGGTCCACATCCAAAATTGAGAGCCAATCAAACTGCAGAGATCCATGATCCGCATCAAAACCAGGAGCCAATCAAACTGTAGAGATCCATGATCCATGTTAAAAGAAAGACCAATTAACCTCAAAGATCCCAATCCATGTAAAAATTTGTGATTCAAGTAAAACACAGTGTTCCATGATCCATGTCAAAACCAAGAGCGAATCAAACCATAAAGATTTGCATCAAATTATTTGTGCTCACCATATGGACCCATAGAGAGATTTGAACTTGTTCCTACTGGAACTATGCCATTTCATTCCAACCACAAAGTTCAAGCTTTCACTTGTTGCTCTATAGTCTTATGAATTCCATACAAACCACAAGCCATGCGACATGAATTTATACACGAGCAAAAGCCCATTTTGGGAATATGATTGACCTTCGAGAAACCTCATGGGATCATACCATGTGACTCGGACCTAGGGGTCCCTAGTCACCATTATGCTAATGTAATCATAACATCACACTTACCACATGGAACTCTATGAGTGGGGCCATGTGTCACCAAAATTCGCCCCCATTGGTAAATCAAAATTTTCATTTCAGCATGCAACATGACATCATGTCAAGTTGTCAAAACATCATCACCCACCACATCATCATCTTTGAACCAGTCTCATGGTGCCATATGTCATTGTAAGCCATTTGTACAATCTAGAGATCCATGATCCATGTCGAAACCAAGACCAAGTAACCACAAACACCCCAATCCATGTCAAAAATTGGGATTCAAGCAAAACACAGTGTTCCACGATCCATGTCAAAACCAAGAGCCAATCAAACCATAGAGATCTACATCAAATTGTTTATGCTCACCATAGAGACCCATAGAGAGTTTCAAATCTATGCCAAATGGAACTACACCACCTCAGTCCAACCACAAAGGCTGAGCCTTCACTTGTTTCTCTACACTCTTATGCATTCCATACAAAACACAAGCCATGTAACATGAATTTATACATGAGAAAGAGCCCATTTTGGGCATATGATTGAAATTCAAGAAACCTCATGGGATCACACCATGTGACTCGAACCTACGGGTCCATGGTAACCATTATGCTAATGTCATCATGACATCGCACCTGCCACATGGAACTCTCTATGTAGTGTCATGTGTCACCAAAATTTTCCCCCATCGGTAAATCAAAATTTTCATTTCAGCATGCAACATGGCATCATGTCAGGCTACCACAACATTATCACCTGCCCCATCGTCATCTCTTGCCACATCATCATCTTTGAACTAGTCTCATGGTGCCATATGTCACTGTAAGCCATTTTTCCAATCTTGATCTACCACCTTAGTGTCCACATCAGGGACGCCACATCATAATCACCTATGCTGGTAGGTCCATGTGGCATTCAAACAAAGGGTTTGATAGAGTCCTTCCATGTGTCATTGCTATATTGGCCCAACAGGGAGGGTGAAACCCTCATTAACCTTTGCATACGTTAAAGCTTCATCCACCATTTAAGTGATTTTCAACAGCCATATCCACCCAACGATGCTCAAACTTTAACCTAGCTAAATTATGTGCATGCTCACATGCCATCTGCCATTAATTTCCCTCAAAGTGATGAACTTGATCTAAAGATGCATGATATTTAACAATTCATGTTTTATTCACAAATTTGGTGTTTTTTCCGTTTTTACACTTGTCAACTTCAAACCAACATATCTTCTAATCTGGGAAGAGTTTGACCAAATTTGATATACCATTAGAAGGGTTTCGAAGAGGAGTATCCAAACATGCCATCCATAAAATCATTTAAGCATCATAAATTCAATATAAAATCAATAAAATTTGATCCACTTTGACATTATTTGTTGTGATTTTGTTAAGACATCGGACTATCATACTTTTACTTTTGACATAACCTTTGATGTTAATAACACTGGTTGTCATCATTGATAACATTATGTCCAAAAACATGTTGAACAGCCCATTTGTGAAGTTGTGGTGTTGATGCATGTTCATGTCCAATGGACTCATTTAGAGGCATGTGAGCATACAGAGGTGTATTTTCATCCTTTGTGTCATCATTTGAAGAAGAAACCAAAATAGGAAGAGAAGTTGACACAAACACCAAAGATGGACTGCAGGCTAAAGAAGGAACCATCGTCAAGTTAGGCTCATAGGGAAATAGGTTTTCATCAAATTTAACATCTCTTATAATGATTATTTTATTAGAGTGAGGTTGAAGAAGTCTATAACATTTTATATCTTCAAAATATTCAACAAAAATACACTTCTTTTAGGTTGTAAAGGTTTCCTTTTTTCATTAGGAATGTGATCCCATGTTACACTACCAAAGATAAGGAAATGGCTTACATTTGGCTTAATTTTAGTCAATGATTCTTCTGGTGTTATGTTGATTAAAGCCTTTGTGGGAGTGTGATTTACTATGTAATTTGTAAAATTGATTTCCTTTGCCCAATAATGAATACTTAATATCTTATATTGAATCATACAATTAGTCATTTCTTTTAATGTACGATTCTTTCTTTCAACAACACCATTTTGTTTTGGTGTATATGGAAAAGTATGTTTCATTTGAATTTCCTATGCAGTGCAATAAGTTTTGAATTTATTGTTCACATATTCGCTACCATTATTTGTTTTTAACCTTTGGAATTGACATCCAGATTATTTTTCTATAAGAGCCTTGTAGGCCAAAAACAAGTCAAAAACTTTGTCCTTAAGTTTTGAGAAATAAACCCAAGTTCATATGGAGAAGTCATCAATGAATGTTAATAACTACTTGAACGTAGAGAAGGAAGGAGAAGAAAGTGGACCACATAAATCACTGTGAACAAGCACCAAAGCGGTTGAAGTGCAACAAGAGGCACATTTGTCAAAATTGTCCTGATGATGTTTGTCAAGAACAAAACCGACACAAACACCATCACTGCAAGAAATAATAAGAAGAGCATTCACCATATTTTGATTACATATTTGTTGTAGTGCGTGATAGTTTAGATGACCGAATTGTTCATGCTAATGTTTGCTCAAACTATCACTATGGGCAATAAAAACTTAGGGAAAAAATGACCCAAAGTTGTCAGACATGTACAACTAGGTAATATCATCAGTTGTTCATGTGGAAACAATATGCTTGGGAACTTTTAAATACTTAATTACAACTTGGTGAGGTGAAAATTCTAGTGTTTTACCTTAGCTTGGATGATTAATATGATATATGGATAGAAGGTTGTAAGAAAGACATGGAACACATAATACATCATCGAAATTACCATTATCTACTTGAACTTTTCCAAACCCTAAAACACTAAGAGATTTATCATCAACAACAAATATTTGTTTGGAGTTATAATTATTAAGAGCAGGAAAATTGGCTTTATCCTTAGCCATATGATAAGAAGCTCCATAATCAATAAACCATTTATGAGAAGAAGAAGAAGAAGTAGAGGTTGCATTGAAGGAGAAACCAAAAGAAGAAATTCCATGTACATGAGAGGAAGTGTTAGAAGAATAACTAAGGCTGATGTTGTGCTTCTTCATTGCTACTTCCAAGGCCTCAATCTTTTTAATTCATTTGGAATCTAGATGATTTTATTTCCCACAATAGATGAAGTGTCTATCAGGCTTCTTACTCTTTGATTCCAATCCTTTATCATTATTAAGTGTAGATGTTGGATGAGAGGGTTTGCAACCCTTATTTTTCTTGTTTTTGTGAGGATGTTTCTTTTTTGGATTTTTGGTTTTATCTTTCTGTTAGGCCACTAAATCCATGTTAGATGTACATGTAGTGCTAATCAATTCAATATGCAGGAGCTTGTCTTGTTCTCTACTCAGAGAGTCACAAAAAGATTCAAGAGAAAGATTTTAATAGGCACTTCCCAAAGCTTCTCTAGTAGCATAAAATGTAGATACAAAAATAAAGTACTAAGAACCAAGTTTTGAATGAATAGTATATATGCAACAATCATCATCTATATCAACCTTACAGTATTTAAGAAAATGTCTAAGTGTTTCAATATTAGATAAGTAATCTTCAATGCAAGAGAAATCATTAGGACTTAAAACATTGATTTTATTCTAATGTTGATGAGCTCTAATAATATTGGATTCACCAAATATTTGTTGTAACTTTTCCCAAGTTCCATCTGGAGCAACGATTTCTTGAATATGAATTTGCAAATCAGGAGAAATGGACATCCCAATTAATCCACGATCTTTGTGATTCCTA
Organism: Pinus taeda; assembly: GCA_000404065.3. NCBI lineage: Eukaryota > Viridiplantae > Streptophyta > Pinopsida > Pinales > Pinaceae > Pinus > Pinus taeda. Next base: position 87,561 of record APFE030979469.1, read on the forward strand.
ATATCCCATTTGGATTTCTCATCAAGATTAGTGGGGGAATTTTCTTGTCCCAAGGTAATGCAGTACAATACTTTACTTCTTAATACATACTCTATGTGGGATTTCCATGAAAAATAGTTGGTACTAGTAAGAAAAAATTTCACTTGGAGTGGCCATATTAAAATATGAGGATAATATGGTTTCAAAATCTGAAACTAATTGTCTGGATATAAATATCTCGAAAAAACACGTTATTTAAAAAAAATGGCATTGAAAACGGACATCGGATGTGCAAGTTATGTCATTTAAAAAAAATCATTAGTGGTAGAAAAGAGCCACCTCGCAAGTAGAAGTTGGCCATGGTGATCTATTATGATTTAAGAAAAAAAAAACCTCACTAGCTTTGTCTATAAGGTCAATTTTACCAAAAAAATTACTTTATCAAGTGATTCACTTTTGTAAAACAAGTGAGAATTACTTTTGCAATGAAGTTACTTTATAAATGAAAAGTGCATGAAAAATAAATTAAAAATAAATATTAAAGTTATTTTATAGTGATTCTCTTTTATAAGATGAGTGAAATACACTTTACAATAAAGTTATGAAATAACTTAAGTTTGCATGATTTTTTTTCAAAAAGTAACTTAAAAAGATTTAAATTTAAGAATTATTACTAAATAAAGTAATTTTTAACCAAGAGAAGGTAAATCTCGTAGGCCATTGGTGGTCAAACGATTTAAGTGGGTGGAGGTCCTCGGGTCAAGCCCGCAGGCCTCCCCTGGTTGTCATTTCTTGGGTGAGTCGTTTAATTAAAGTTCAGTCGGGGGACGTAGAAGAGGAATAAATGGAAGACGTAGCACAACATCCCATCGAGGGAGTTGAATAGATGCAGTATAGTAGTGGTTTTTAGTTAGTATTTATATTATATATATATAATATTATATATATATATATATATATATATTTATATTAATATATATAGATTATGCAAGTATGTTGAAGTGAATGGCTTTTTGGAGAATGTATAAGAAAAATCATGTTGATTATTTGGAAAGGATGCATGTCAAAGCTCTTTGTATTTTGTCAGAGAAGTTTTGGAAAAATGAAGAACTGTCATTATTAAAACTGTAATGGCTTTGGCTATAGTTTATTTTTATTCATATAAATACAATTGTTTCTTAAAAAAAAAAAAAAAACAAGTGAATTAGTGCAAAAGACATAACAATAGTATTGAAGGAGAATAGGGGTGTTGTTTTTGTTCGGGTTCCACCTTGAACTAGATGCCTACCAAAAAATATGTGCTCATCGAAAAACAAACAATATTTCAAAAAAAAAAAAATCCAAAATTCAATGACAAAGGTGTTATATATTGATTAGCTTACTTGAAAAATGCAAGTTTTGTTATTGTTTCTAATTTGCTGAGATCTCACAAAGCACATGGTAAAGAACATACACAATCAAGAAAACACTTTCAGGTATATTTTTTATTTTCCAAGATGACGCAAAGTATAAGGAAAAGAGCATGTGAAAACTAGATAGAGTAAAAAACTAGAAATAGAAACTAAAAACCAAAATATGAGTTATGCAAAAGATAAATTAAAAAAGTGTGTATTTCAACTATATACCTTCAAATATAATTAAAAATGTTGTATCTCAGGAAAGAAAACACCTTTTGTGATGAAAAAATTGAAATATTAGCTTTAAAAAACATTTTGAATAAGATGGAATAGTCTTTTTAGGCCAAAACAGTACAGAAATAACATATTTCAAAAATTCAGCAACACAAGCATCAAGATCTCGATCACCAATTGGAGTAGTTTTTTAAACTACCTCTGCTACCATGTTAAGGTAAATAAGGTATTCCATATAGGATGAACACCTTCAATAACCACTCACACAACCAGATCAAAATCACAATGTCAGTATTTTTACATAGTTTAAACCCTTTGAGAGGAAATAGTCCATGACCCCATCCAACTCATCCACTTGAGGCAATTTTATTAATTCAAAATAAAACATTTTACATAAGAGAGTTATTTCAATTGATCATCATCCATGACCATCGATGTCGTTTAAATAGAGATCATGGATCAATCAAGTGTTAAGCCATAGATCAATAGTCATTAGTGTTAGGTCCCTATAATACTAGTGATTCCCCCATTACTATTGTAGTTGTATCCCTTATTAATATTGTTGTGCCCCTATTGTCCCCATATTGTTATTATTGTGCCCCATAGAATCCCTCTATTGTTATTTTTGTGCCTTTATATTAATATTGTTAGGTCGGCTTGGTTATATTGTGACCCCATAGACTCCTATATATAGATAGGAGGTTTTGTCATTTGTATCATCCAAGAATTATTCATTTATGTAATGTAAAGGAGGTTTCCCCCTCGAAGAGACTGAATTCTAAGGTGTTGCTCTATCTTTTCTATCTTTTTGTGAGCTGGTTTCATAACATTTGGTATCAGAGCTTTGGATTCTAGGGTTTCGCTGCTCCAAATAGGTCATTGTGGAATTTGTGCTATAACTTTCTTTCTGCGATGTTTCAGATTCTAAAAAAAAAAACCCATTTGTGCTGAAACCATTTTGGACCTTGGGTCCAAATTTAAGAGATTTTTGCGCTATAGTTGCAAAGATATGATCTGAGGAAGTTTTCCTTTTTGCAGACTCCTGAATTACATTCCAAACAGGTGACCTGGGAAAAATCCTCATAACATTTGTTTTGAGCATCAAATTACAATTTCGTAAGAAGTTACAGAAATAGGATGGACTGTAGTTTCCTGTTTATATTGTTTAGATCCGAAGGTCAAAATAGTAACACATGGCACTTCATACAAGTTTGCTCTTCTGAAAAGGTATATAATCAGGTCATCTTGGGAGATTGTGCACAACTCTTTCTTGGAGAATATAAATTTGATCAGACTAGTGGCATTGGAAAGAGGACATAGAGGGCTACTAGAGATTGTAATTTCGAAACTGGATGATCTGAAATTACAGAGATACATCAAATTCAATATCGAGCTCCTACATCAAATTCAATATCGAGCTCCTACAAAGTGAAAAAAAGTGTGTAGTTTTTTTAAATTTTTGCATAAGCTTGGTTTGAAAAATTAGTTTGAAGGAATTCAAAGGGCATAGTAAAGAATTATTATCAGTAATTGACGCCCCGAGGAAAGAAAATTCAAACACCTAGTAAGCAACCTGAAAGCTCTAGCATGACTCATGAAGAAGAGGAAGAAATGCAACATGATATATCAAAATTAAGAGACCAAGTGC